>VMDO01000774.1:215129-257726 GCA_007922755.1 Pedetes capensis | reverse complement strand
ATTGGTGCAACCACTATGGAAATCAATATGGAGGTACCTCAAAATCTAAAAATAGATCTACCATATGACCCAGCTATAACACTACTCGGAATTTACCCAAAGGGAGATGGGTCATCATACCATAGAGACACCTGCATCTCCATGTTCAATGCAGCGCTTTTCACAATAGCAAAGATATGGAATCAACCAAAGTGCCCTTCAACAGAAGAATGGATAAAAAAACTATGGTATATATACACAATGGAATACTGTTCAGCAATCAAGAAAAATGAAATAGGGTCATTTGCAGCAAAATGGATGGAATTAGAGAAAATTATTTTAAGTGAACGAACACAAGATCAGAAAGAGAAACAACACATGTTCTCACTCATATGACGGAGCTGACTCAAAATTACAAGAAAGAAAAATCCTACTCAAAGGTCAGATCAAAATAAAAGGGGGGGAGGGAAGACAAGAATGAGGTCAATATAAATGGACTAGAAATCGCACGTAATTGTTCTAACAAGATAGAAACAAACACCACTACAGGAAAAGTTTCTATCTTAAACAGAAATGGAACCCAAGGACATATAGAAAAATACTACATAGTAAAAGATAGAGAAGACTTGAATGGGAAACTTAGATGGGAAGGGGGGGAGGGGAGAAACATAGAGGAGGGTAAGGGGTAACCTATATGAATAATGTTTATCAAATTGCATATATGAAAACTGTCACAATGAAAAGCATGTCAAAATGAATCACATTATGATGTACATTAAAAAAAAAAAAGCATATGAGGGTCACCATGAGCTGGACCTGACTTGATGGCACCTAATAACAATGTAGAAGCTCAGATGATTGATTTTAGGTCTTTTTTTCTTTTCTAATGTGTGTATTCAAGGCTATAAATTTCCCATCAAAGAATATATTGTGTTGCATTTCACACATTTTGATGTTTTCATTTTCAAAGATATTAATTAGAAATGTTTTAATTTCTCTTAGGATTTGTTCGTTCACCCATGTATTATTTAGAATTTTGTTGTTTAATTTCAAAATATGTGAGGGATTGTCAAGGTCTCTTTTTGATATTGATTTTTTTCCCCAAGAATCTTTGTTAATAATTCCATTGTAGTATGACAGTGGACACTGTAGGAATTCTATTTTTTCTAATGTGTTAAAATATATTTTATGGCCCAGAATGTGGTCTATTTTCATAAATGCTCCATGTGAGCCTGAAAAGAATGTATATTCTGCTGTTGTTTGGATACAGTAGAGAATAGATGTCAATTAACCAAGTTGATTAATGGTGCTATTGAGTTTAACTCTGTCCTTATTGATTATATGCCTACTAGATCTGTCCGTTTCTATACTTGATCCTAGCCCAAAGCACAAGAAGTGACCAATAAGTCCATTACTGATAGAGGAATATTAAAGTCTCCAGCTACAATGGTGAATTCATCTGTTTCTCCTTATAGTTCTATCACTTTTTTACCTCGTGTATTTTGGTATTATTAGGTATATAAATGTTAAGAATTGTCTTCTTCGACACTTGACCTTTCTTTCATTATGTACTGCCCCTCTTTATCTTTGTTAGCTATCTTCGCTAAGTCTGCTTTGTCCTAAATTAACATGGCTATTCTGGCCTTCTTTTGATTAATGTTATTATGGTATATCTTTCCCTATCCACTTACTTTTAACCTATTTCTTTATATTTAAAGTGAGTTTCTTACAGACAACATATGCTTGGGTCTTGTTTCTTGATGGACAATGAAAAATCTCTGCCTAAGCCAGGCGTGGTGGTGCATGCCTGTAATCCCAATGACTCAGGAGGCAGAGGCAGGAGGATCACAAGTTCAAGACCAGAGGCAATCTGCATAATTTAGTGAGACTCTGTCTCAAAAAGTGAAAAAAATGGGCTGGAGGTGCAATTCAGTGGTACAGCACTTGCAAAGCATGCAAGCGCGAGGCCCTTGCGCTGGGTTCAATCCAAGTACTGCAAAAAAGAAAAGAAAAGAAAAGAAAAAAATCTCTGCTTAAATTCATTTAGACCATTAATGTTTAAGATGATTATTGATATAGTTAGATTAACATCTCCATATTGTTAGTTTGCTATTTCGTTGCATTTTTCTTTGTTCCTATTGTTGTTGTTGTTAGGTGCTGTCGAGTTGGTCTCCGACTCATAGCGACCCTCACAGGGTTTTCAGTGGCTGACTGTTTCGGGATTGCCTTGGGAGTGGATTGCCAGGCCCTTCTCCCATTTTTGCGGTGCTGGGAATTGAACTCAGGACCTCAGAGACTATAGTGCAGTGCTCTACCAACTGAGCTAAATCCCAGCCTTGTTCCTATTGGTTTTTACTATTTTTCTGCCTTTTATGGCTTAACTGAACATTTTACAATTCCACTTTCTTTCCTTTTTTTTTTTAGGATACCAGTTATACTTCCTTTTTTACTCTTCTTAGTGGTTCCCCTAGCATTTTAAATATACATTTACAACTAATCCAACTTTACTTTCAAATAATACTATATTGCTTCACGGGTAGCATGAGCACCTCATAATAATAAAATAATCCTAATCCATTCTTCCTGTTTCCTGTATAACATTGTTATCATTCACTTTACTTATGTATGAGCATACCTGTGTACACATATACACACGACTAAATAGACTGTTATGATTTTGAATAATTTGTTACCTGTTAAATTATGAATGAGAAAATAAGTTTTTATTTTACTGTCATTCATTTCTGCTCAGTGTTCTTCCTTTCCTTGTGTATGTATGAGTTTTTCATGTATGTGTTTCTCCTTCTCTTTGAATGATTCCTTTTGGCATTTCTTGAAAGACAGGTCTATGAGTAATAAATTCCCTCAATTTTTTGTCTGTCTAAGAAAATCTTTCTCTTTCACTTTTGAAGGATAATTTCTCATGTTATAGAATCCCAGGTTATTTTGTTCCTTTTTCTACCAAGAATGAATATTTCCCTCCAGTGTTCTCTTAACTTCAATACTTTCTGAACATAAATCAGATGTAATTCTTACCTTTGCCCCTACATAGGTAAAGATGACCACTCTCAGCTTCTTTAACCCTGCCCCAACCCCAATCCCCCCCCACTCTGTACTGGCAGGCTGAACCCAGGGCCTTGCATATACTTTCCAACTACTCTGCCATTAGTCTGCACCACCTGCCTATTTTTTATATTTTATTTTGAGTCAGGGTCTTGCTAAGTCATGTAGGCTGCCTCTGGCCTCAAACTTGCAATCCTCCTGCCTCTGCCTCCTGAGTTGCTGGGATTACAGGTGTGAGCCACCACGCCTGGCTTCAAACTTTTTATTTATATTAGATTTTCTGGCTTGACTATGATAAAATGCCTAGGTGAAGGCTGGGCTTTCTTTTGGGTATTTATGGTGCTTGATGTTCTCTGGGCTTCCTGGTCTGGTATTAGGGGCTTGACATTAATTTGGGGAAATTCTCAGTCAATTGTTGCAACAAACATTTTTTCTGTTCCCTTTCTCTCTTTTTTTCCTTTTGGTATTTCCATTACAGGTATGTTATACCTTTGTTGTTGTCTCACAGGTCTTGGATATTGTGTTCTATGTAATCTCAGGGTTCTTTCTCTTTGCTTTTCAGTTTTTGACAGTTTTATTGAGGCATTCTTAATCTCTCAGATTTTTTTCCCTTGGATATGTTCAGTCTACTAATAGTCCATCAAAGGCATTCTTCATTTCTGAATAGTGATTTTGATCTCTGGTACTACTTTATGATTCTTAGTATTTCTATCTGTCTACTTATATTACCCATCTATTCTTGTATGCCATCTATCCCTTAGAGCCTTTAACATATTAGTTATAGTTCTTTTAATTTCTAGCCTGATAATTACAGCACCCCTGCAATATTTGACTCTGGTTCAAGTTGCTTGGTTTCCTTAAATGGTGTTTTTATTATTAGTATTGGGTATGCCTTATAATTTTTTCTTGATAATTACAATGCCTTATAATTTTTTCTTAGACATTACATAAAAGGAACTACAGTAAATCTGCCTTGAGTTGTATGGTAAGTTTTAAGAAGATAGGAGCATTTTATAGTCCTATGACTAGGACTTTGTCTTTCAGTGAGCCTATGCCTCTGCACCATGAACTTCTTAAGTGCTTCTCAGTACTCCATTCTCTCCTCTTGGGTAGAACAGAATGGATAGGAGGATTGGAATTGGGTATTTCCCTGCTCCAATGTAGGACAGAGGGGGTTGGAGTTGGGTACTTCCCTTCTCACAAGGTTAGTAGGCTCTGAAGATATCCAATAGTTTAGGATTTAGGGAGAAAACGTTTCTGTGGCAGACTGGCCTTGTTAAGAAAAAAATGCTCTGGCATATTTAAAAGTTTTCTCACTTCCTGCCAGAAACATAAGATGATTTTTCTCCAACAGACACTTTGAGAATCTAATCAAGCTCATAGAGACAAAACTCACAAAAGTGTGAAAGTCCCCCTATAACTGGGTCTCCCTGGAGTTTTTAACCCTCCAACTTGTCCAAAATGAGCTTCAAGCAATTTGTCTGTTATAATTTACATTCTCTTATCATGGTACTGGTTCCTGTAGAGGTAGGTTTCTCTTTTGGTAGTTTGTGATTATATAAATTTGCCTGTCTCTCCTATCCATCCACTGGGCAGTGGTTTGCCCTATGACTTCACTTCTCTGACAGATCTGAAGAGAGTTGTTCATTTCAGCTTGCTTTTTACTTGTTAGGACAGAGTGATGACTTCCAACCTCCTTACATGCTGGATCAGAAACTGGAAATCTTTGTTAGAGTTTTATGTTTATTTTTACTCTTGGTTTCAATTTGTAGGGGTTACCCCTATGTCTGCATAGCTTAGTATTGAGCCACTGACTTGGGCAGAGGTCCCTTGTCAACATATTTGTATGTACAGATTAGAGACTACATTCCAAGGTATGTCACATTTCAAGTCTTCCTTGGTGGTAATTTTCCATTGAACTCTCAAGTATCCCCTGCACATATAGGTCGTTTCCTGTTTTCCAGGGATGAGGCAATAGTTTAGTTCTTCTACAGTACTTTCATTTCCAGGGTCTCCGTGTCAAAATTTCTGACTGGTATGCCTCACACCAAAGAGAACAGCAACCTCAGGCTAGCAAACATGAAAATTTTTCCCCTTCCCATTTCCTCCTCAGTTTGCTACTTTTGTCTGACAAATATGTGAGGTTTGGGCCCTAGACCCAAATTCAGTCCACCTTCTCTGCCAGCACAACTGCTGGTTTTCTTGACCAGTCCCAATGGTAAAATTGCTATTCTCATGGACTAGACAAGGGCAGTGGATGGAAGCAGCCTCAAGCAAGAAGGACAGATCATTACCTCATTTATTTATAGCACAATTTTTCAGGCACAAATGGCTTTGTACTAGGTGTGGTAGCACCCACCTGTTATCCCAGTGACTCCAGAGGCTAATGCAGGAGGATCACAAATTCAAGGCCAGAGGCAGACTACACAATCTAGAGAGCCCCTGTCTCAAAATAAAAAAATTTAAACGGGGCAAAAGGTGCAGCTCAGTGGCAGAGCACTTGCCTAGCATGCACAAGGCCCTGGGTTCAACCCCCAGTACTGAAAAAAAAAAAAACCAAAAAACTCCACAAAAACCTTTGTAATATTTTGTCTCATGTATTTCTAGTGCTTTCTGGTTTTTTATTTTATTTTTTATTAATAAATGTTCATTGGATACAGAGTAATAAGGCTTTTGTTATTTCCACTGTGCACCTATTATATCATTTTTTGGTTACATTTTCATCAACTTACATAATTTACGGAACCCTTTGATTAATATATGGTAAAACTCATATGCAATTATGGATTATACTCCCCTGTTTTTCCCCATATATTCATGTAGCTGCATCATATAATTTGAGGTTAACTTCTCTCCCCTTATCCCTCGGTATTATTTCCAGTGTTTTCACTCTGTGTGTGTGTGTATGTGTGTGTGTGTGTGTGTGTGTGTGTGTGTGTATTTGTAAAGGATTCACAGCCCAATTTGCAAAGCCATAGCCAGAGTCTCTACCTCTATTTACATTTTTGATGTACATTTTGATGCAGTCTTACTCATTTTGTATTTTATTGTTAAGGTTTACACAGATGTAACTATACACAACAGTATTATTTTTGTGTTCTAAAAATGTAATTTATTTTCCTTAGTACTTCTTTTTGATATCTGCAGATATAGTTCAATCCTTTTAATGATTGTAAAATTCCATCTAATATGTAAACATTTCCTTTCACTTACTTATAAATGTTTATTGTTCATAATTATAATAAACTATTGCCATCCTTATTCATGTTTTCTTTTAAATTTTATTAGGTAGGGGAATATAACCCAAAAATGCATTTGAGTTTTACTGTATATTAGCCATAAGACTCCATAAACCTTGTGGCTTGATGAAAGTGTTGCCAGAAGTGATGTAATGGATGCATAATGGAAAAAGCCAATGCTGTATTACTCTCTACCCCATAATCATTTACTAATAAAGGGAGATAAATTTTAAAAATAAATAATAAATTTTATTAAGTGTAAACAAATTAGTTTCTCAATCTCCTATCAATTTACACTCTTATTAGCTATTAATAAGCAGACTATTTTCTCCACAATCTTCAGTTTGTCCCTCCATTTATTTGGGTCATCTGTGATTTCTTTCATCAGAGTTTTGTAGTTTATAGCATGCCAATCCTATACATGGGGCTGGGGTTTAGCTCAGTTGGCAGAGTGTTGCTCTGTGTTCTCTGAGGCCCTGGGTTCGATCCCCAACACTGCAAAAATGGGAGAAGGACCCAGAAGCCCACTCCTAAAACAATCTCAAAACCATCAGCCATTGAAAACCCTGTGAACAGCAGAGAAGCAATGACATAGTGCCAGGCACGACAGTGTCAGGGATTGTTTCATTCTGTTGTATATTAGGTCACTATGAGTCAGACCTAACTTGAACGCACCTACCAAAAACAACAATCCTATACATATTTTCTTAGATTTATATCTAAGTATTTCATTAGAGAAGAGAGAACTACTGTGGGTGGTATTTCTAAAAAATATTTGTGTTTAGTTATACATTTACTACTATGTACAAATATAACTGATTTTTGTGTGCTGACTTTCTGTCCTATGATCTTGCTAAGCTTAAACTCACTTTTTCTAGAAGTTTTGTCGATTCCTTGGAGTTTTCTACTGGGACAATCATGTCTGGAAATAGGGCCCACTTTACTTCTTCCTAAGTTGTATGGCTTTTCCTTTTCTTGCCTTATTACATTAGCTACATAGTACTATGGTGAATAATAGTAGTGAAAGCAGACATCCTTGCCTATTTCTGATCTTAAAGGTAAGAAATCACTGAGTCTTAAAACATTAAGCATGATGTTAACTGTTGGGTTTCTCTGCATGCCTTTTATCAGATAAAGGAAATTCTCTTCTACCATAAAATGATGTTAAATTTTATACCATGCTTTTTCTCCCTCAATTGATAGGGACTGTGTGCTTTTCATCATTGGTCTGTTAAGACAGTAAATTATATTGATTGAAGTTTGAATATTAAACCAGCCTGACATTATGAAGGAGAAACTCATTTGTTCATATATTTTATTAAGGATTTTTTTCTACATGCATGTGAGGTATTGGTCTGCAGGTTTTTTCCCCTGTAATTCTTTGTCCAGGTTTGGTATAAAGGTAATGCTAGCCTCATAAAATTTAGAAGTGTTCCTTCCTCTTATATTTTCCGAAGGAGATTATGTGGAATTGGCATTATTCCTTCTTCAAATGTTAGGTAGAACTCCACAGTGAAATCATCTGTACCTGGAGATTTCTTTCTTGAGGGGCTAATTACAAGTTCATTTTTAATAGTTAGGAATCTATTTGGGTTACCCATTCATCCTGGCTGAGTTGTTTTTAATTTTTATACTGTACTCTGTGATAGACACAATTTTAGATCTTTTTGTAATTAAATCTGTCAACTTATACTTTCATGGTGTATGTTTATGTATGCTTAGAAAGTTCTTTCCTCAGGAGGAGGGAGAGAATTAGCAGAGGGAAGCAAAGATTGCAGAGGGTGGGATGGGGAGGAGGCTCAATATGGAAGGATGAATGGGGAGAGGACAATCTCAATGTAAATAGTGCAACTTCATGAGTACATCTGAAAAATAGGAGAATATAACCCAACTGTGCATTTGAATTTTACTACATATTAGCCATAAGGCTCTATAAACCTTGTGGGTTGATGAAAGTGTTGCCAGAAATGATGTAAAGGATGCATAATGGAAAAAGTCAATGCTGTATTATTATTTACCCCATCATCATTTATTAATAAAGGGAGATAATAAATAAATAAATAATAAAAAACAAGAAAGTTCTTTCCTTGAACCCACTTAATGAGAGAGCATCTTTTCATTCTACATATTGGACAGAGGGTTAATTTCAAGAATATACAAAAAACTTAAGAAAGCAAATACCAAGATAACAACCCAATGCATAAGTGGGCAAAGGAAATGAACAGATAGTTCTCAAAGGACAAAGTTTGAAGGGCCAAGAAACACATGAAAAAATGCTCAGTATCCCTAGCCATTAGGGAAATGCAAATCAAAACAACACTGAGATTCTATCTCACTCCAGTAAGAATGGCCAAGATCAACAAAACGAATAATAACAAATTCTGTTGAGGTTGCAGAGAAAAAGAAACACTTTTACATTGATGGTGGGATTGTAAAGTAGTTCAACCACTGTGGATATCAATGTGGAGATACCTTAGAAAACGAAGAATAGAATTGCCATGTGATCCAGCAATACCACAGGATAATAAGTCATCATACCAGAGGAACACCTGCATTTCCATATTTAATGTAGCATTCTTCACAGTCGCAAATGTATGGAATCAACCAAGATGTCCATCAACAGAGGAATGGATAAAGAAGTTGTGGTGTGTGTGTGTGTGTGTGTGTGTGTGTGTGTGTGTAATGGAATATTACTCAGCAATGAAAAAGAATGATATAATACCTTTTGCAGCAAAATGGGAACTAGAGAATATTATCCTAAGTGAACAAACCCAGGCCCAAAAAGAGAAATATCATATGTTCTCATTCATATCTGGGAGCTGAATCTAACTTAAAGAAAGAGAAAAACTATACATATGCAGATATATTAAAAGGAAATTAGGCTTATCTAAGAAGGGGAAATATATAAGCAGAGTAGCAAGAATGGGGAGGGGTCTAACAGAAGAGAGCAAAGATTGTGGAAGGGGAGAATGGAAGGAGAAATAATGTAGAGGGATAAAAGGGGAGAGGATAATCTCAAATTACATGATGTAACTACACAAATACATCAGAAGAAACAGGGACATATAAGCCATAACTGCATATGATTTTTACCACATATTAATCAGAGGGTTTCATAAATTATATAAGTTCATGAAACTGTAACTAAAAACAGTGTAATAGGTGCACAATGAAAATAGCAAAAGCCTTATTACTCTGTACTCCACTAACATTTATTAATTAAAAAATGATTATAAAAAGTTCTTTCCTCTATGTTTTAATTTTAATACTTTCTATTCCAGTGCTTTATTATCTCCTGGCTAATTTACATTTTCATGTTTGATATATAAAGTTTTAATCTATCTGGAGTTTAATTGAGGGCATTACATGACTTGGAGATATATCTTTTCTTTAACATTAAAAATTATTATGTAAGGAAAAGATAAAGTGGCCTTGGAATCTCCCAGCTCTATAAACATAAGTTTTTGGGGGTTCTCACACAAAGAAACTGAACATTCTACATATTTACAAATATATCACATTTCTTATAACCACAGTTGGAAAAAAAACCCTCTAATACACGTAGAGTACATACACTGTGAGTATGCACAAGAAAAGGAAAATGATTAGCTGGAAAACACAGGATAAAGAAATCTTCAATAGACATTGGAGACATTGTTAAGGAAACAATAATCAAAATGTCAAAACTTCTGAAAACTGAAAAAAGTTTAATAATGTGCGAATACAAGAGTGGAAAACAGTAGAATGTAAAAGTTTATAATTTCTCCTTCTCTTCCCCTTCTCCATCTCTCTAAATGGATTATTTTTATAAGCACAGGAAAAAGGTGCTTTTGAAATATTCAAATTGCATTCTTCTCAAATCCTAAATTCCTTCTGACAGGGCACCAACTCCCTCAGTGTCCATTAATCTGATTAAGCCAGCTAAGAATGATACAATGTCCTCTCTCATGCTTCACTGTCTCTCTCTCAAAGCAACCCACTTTCAAAAAGATGACCTTGCCAGACAATGGACTATTGTTGAAGGATATATTAATCACGTAGCTTTCCTCTAGAATCCTAGCACCTCACTTTTGAATATAGGTCAAGAACACTCCTAACTCCTATAAACATTCGCTTTTATAAGCCACAAGAAAAGAGTCAAGGAGACTGACAGTAGAGGAAAAGGGAAGAATCAATGTTTCCTCTTTTATCACTGGATTTCTTCACCAACCAATACATCACAAGTCACCTGTACAGTGTGTATGATATCTATATTTTTTGAAGGTGAACTTTGCTAAGATTCTATGGGAGTGAAGAAAATAGAAAATAGATGATTTTATTGATTCTGATGCTCCAACTAATTTTGGGGGGCGATATCACTAGGTCTATATTCACGTGTAATTGATTTTATAAAAATCAGGACCAGCCTAATCTATTACAGGTATGAGTAGCAAATATAATCTTACTTACAGACAGATGATTCATTAATGTACTTCCCATATGTCACTGGAAAATAACTGCAAGGCCACCTTTTCTACTTACCCCTGTGCTGGGGCTCTCCAGACATGGCATAAGCTTTGGCTAGCAAAGCGCTTGCCTCTGCGGTTTGGGGACTGACTTCCGTGAATGAAGAAACACAGATAGAATAGGCCTGGAGAAAAAGACAACCATGACAAGGTAAGTACTCGAATGACAGTGTTTCACTGTGGGCTTTCCAGTAGCTTTCATAGAATTGCCAGCTGATTGAGAGCCAATGCATAGCTAATCATGGAATTAGAAGACAGATGAGTTTGAGTCCCAGCACTATCTCTTCTTAGCTATGCGTCTTGAGCAAATAATTTCACCTTCTTATGCAGAAGGAATATATGGTTCCTACTGATTAGGATTTGGGAAATACTTCATGAGTTGGTGTATGCAAAGTACTGAGCACAGTACCCATTGCATAGTAAGTTCTCAATAAATATTAGCTACTGTTATTTTTACTAGGTTTCATGGTGAAAATGGGCTTAGCTTAGCCTCTCAAGAATTCAATATCAAAGCCAGTCATAAAGCATGGATCAGAAAGCCATACTACAAGTTCCCATCCCAGCTCCACCACTTATCATGGTGTAAGGTAGTGTGGGGTGACAGTTTCCTCCTGGCTTAAAACAAATAGCTGCAGTGACCTCCAGAAGTCCTTGCCCACAGTCAAAGCAACAAAAATAACTACATAGTTGACAGGTAGGCTTATAATGGTAGAGGGCCTGTTAGCATTCCCTCATGGACAGAGAGATGAGAGTTCCTGAGAGGAGGTCGGCAGGACATCAGGCCTCTGGGTGTTCACTCGTGGAGAGTCAGGGAGGGTCATATGGCTCTCATGAGGCCCTTAGGTCCTTAATTCCCTTGCCTCCACCACTATATAAGAGGGAAACAATTGGCTGGAGTGAGACTGGGTGGCGCAGCTTCCTGTGTAACTCTTTGGTGGGAACTCATCAAAGGGATTCTTCCTGGAGGTAGAGTTGATCATAAATACTGTCTGTGAGTCACAAACACCCCTATAAGAAATCTCAATAAACTCAATGTCTTGTCAAGTTTAAATTCACGTCTGTCAGTGCCTTCTCTGTGTCTGGGGTAAATGGACATCTCCTTGAAATCTCCCTAGGAAAAGTAGTTCACATAAGAGGTAGGTTTAACCTCTTCAGATATGAAAGATGATAAAAATAGCATTTGTCACAGTTGTAAATACTAAAAAAAGTAATATGTGTAAAATGTTTAGAATACCATCTAGCATTTAGTAAGCATTTAGTAAAGAAATGTAAGCCTGCAGACGTAGCCCTGTGGCATCCGATCCCGTCAGATCTCAGAAGCTAAGCAGGGTCAGGCCTGGCTAGTCCTTGGATGGGAGACCACCTGGGAACACCAGGTGCTGCAGGCTTGGGAGAAGGACCTGGCAACCCACTCCCAAAAATCAATCTGCCATTGAGAACCCTATGAACAGCAGAGAAGCACTGATAATAGTGTTTCCCCTGTTGTATGTAGGGTCGCTATGAGTTGGATACCGACTCAATGGCACCTAACAACAACAACAACAACAAAGAAATGTAAGATATTATTTGTGCTAAAACAGAAGGAGAACCACTTAGGAAGGAGAGAACAGTAAGAACATCCAGTCCATCCCTGCCCAGCCACCTTGGGCTTAACATTTCATAAGTCCAACTCTGTGAGATGATTCAAGGAGCTGAAGGGATTATCACACAACACTTTGGAGCTAAGACACAGCAAAGTTGCTGTGAGTATAAACTCTAGGGTCAGATTTTCTGAATTCAAATTGCATCTGTTAGTTCTACAGCTGCAGCTGAATTAGCTCTAAATCTTTGTGCTTTACTTTTTTCATCCTTAAGATGGTATTGATACCTACTTCACAGGGCTATTGTGTGGATTAAGTAAATTAATACATCCTCAAGTACACATGGGCTGGGATTTAGCTCAGTTGGTAGAGCGCTGTGCTGCAGTCTCTAAGGTCCCAAGTTCAATTCCCAGCACCACAAAAATGGGAGAAGGACCTGGCGATCCACTCCCAAGGCAATCCTGAAACAGTCAGCCATGAGCCATGAGAAAACCCTATGAGGGTCACTATGAGTTGGATACCGACTCGACAGCACCTAACAACAACAACAAAAGTACACATAGTAAAGGCATTCCATAAATTTTAATTCTTATTTTTTGGTGGTGTTGGTAAACATTGATCTATTCTGATCTGACCCTGCTTTAAAAAAGCCTGAATTCAAAACTCAGATCTTTTTCCCTGTGAGCAGCGGACTCCCTGCCATCAGAAGCATTTCCTAATGCTCTTCCATCGCACGATGCTTGCAATCTTGAATTGTCAAGCTGTCTACAATGCTGTTTCTTTGGTATCTGTTCTCACATGTACTGTTAGATTACATTACAATTTTTCTGTGATCCAAGAAATCCAGCATTTTGTCCTCTTTGCAGCTATGGAGGATGCCTAAAGCCACAAATGGTATTTTCCTTTAGAAGACAAAAGACGTGAATTTAACTAGCAGTTAGAAGTACACAATACATAAACTGTTTTCATATGATAGACTCAACATTCCTTCCTATCTTTTGTTTTGTTTTCCCCTGGGCATTAGCCAAGTTAGTTACCTCCAAGTGAAACATCCTTATGTTGGTTTAACCTTACACTTGGAAATATAACCAGTTACTTTAGCTTCAAGGACAAATGACAGCATTATACACAAATACCACAACTTTTCCTTTAAGAGGCCCTTTGTGCTCGCCCCTATGCTTTTTCCTTAAAGTAGACTCATACCAGTCTTCCTTTTCCCAGCACTGACAGAGATGAGAGCAAAGCCTGGGAGGGGAAGCACTGTCTCCTGATCAGGTCACAGAGGAGATATGCTCACCTGAGTTGGGGTTGTATGTGCAGGTCATTTAAGGTTGACTACGGGTTCTTGTGTGACTCTGAAGGGAAGTCAGAGCTAACATGAAAGCAATCCTAACCCCTTCTTCTGAGAAGCCCAAGCTTCCTGGGCCCTGGGAACTTGGCCTAGGGCCAAACAAAGCCACCCAGCCAATGCACCAACCTGCTTCAAATATTGGATGGCCTGCTCATGATTCCGCCGCAGCTGCTCAATCTGTGCAATTTCCTCATAGAGACTGATCAGATCTGATGTGCCTTCACCCTTGGTAGCAATAATGCTGTCAATTGTCTTTTCAAAGTATGCCAGAGCTAGGTTCAACCTGTGGATGGCCAAGGATGCTCTACAAGAAAAGGAATGAAGGCAGAAAGTCAGAGAGAAATCATTTACTTTGCAGACACAAATAAACTAATTCCAAGAACTAAGGAATTTGACCTTCACAAGCCAATCATCTGGGTGGATGGGTCAAAATCCAGCCTTGCTATAAATAAACTCCTATAGTCCTGCATTTTTACCTATCGGATTCCACTAACTATCATTCATTTACTCCATTAATATGTTGTACTCTCACTGAACTTTTATAAAAGAGCAAATAGAAAAATGGTACCCAGCAATTCACTCATACACATAGACTCAATAAGTTATGATTTAGATTCAAATGTTCCATAGGAGCCATGTGTTTGAATATTTGGTCCTGAGCTGGCGAAATTGTTTGTGGAGGCTATGGAAACCTTGGGAGGTGAGTTCTAGCTTTGTGGAAGTAAATCAATGGGGAAGGCATCTGGAGGTTTTTATCTGGACCCATGGCTCGTCTACAAATAGAAAGCCACCAGCTCCAGAATAACACTGCCTTTGCCACAATCAGAGCAATCTAAAATCACAAGGATACCATACAATGAATGTGTGTGTGTGTGTGTGTGTGTGTGTGTGTGCATGAGCAAAACTGATGCCTCACATCTCATCTTGCAAACCCCATAGAGCTTGGGACTTGACACTAGGATCATGATTCTTCCAAAATGTACTTGCAGCAAAGCCAGCAGAAGCAGTAAGGCAGACAAGTGTCCTCTTATCCATCCCAACAGGATAGGATGGAAAGAAATTCCTAAAAGTAGCTGTAGTTGGATGTTAAATGGTATTTGTATTGATTAAATAATGAAGTTTCAGGTGTTTCTATGAAGACTGATGAGAAAATTTTTAAAAAATTTTAAATTTCTCTATTTTGAGACAGGGTTCCACTAAGTTGTGCAGGCTATCTCTGGCTTCAAACTTGCAATCCTCCTGGCTCAGTCTCCTGAGTTGCTAGAATTATAGACATGTGCTACAGTGGCCACCTCTGTTTTCATTTTAGACTCATAATTACAGAGAAATATTCAAATTGTGCTAAATGAGAAAAGCAACATACAACACCATACCTAAAATATGACCATGAGGTAGATAAATTGCCAAATATTCATGACTGTTATTTCTGAGTAGTGGTACTATAATTGACTTTCACTTTCTCCTTCATACTTGTCTGTATTTTAAATTTTTCCACAACAAAATTGAGAGTATAATATTTAAAATGATGATAAAACTGTATTTCATTGAGGTTTATTTTTCTACCAACAGCAATTCACAATCATATGAACATAGGTAAGCTAGGCACCATGGCACACACCTGTAATCCCAGGGATTCGAGAGGCTAAGGTAGGAAAATTGCAGATTTAAGACCAAAGGCAGATGGCAAAACCTAACAAGACCCTGTCTCAAAATAAAATATAAAATAAAAGAGACTAGGCATGTGAAGCCGGGCGTGGTGGCACACACCTGTAATCCCAGTGGCTTGGGAGGTGGAGGCAGGAGGATTGCAAGTTCAAGACCAGAGGCAGTCTGCGAAACTTAGTGAGACCCTATCTCAAAAAGTAAAAAAAAAAAAAAATGGGCTGGGGGTGCAGCTCAGTGGTCCAGCACTTGCAGAGCATGCAAGCGTGAGGCCCTGGGTTCAACCTCCTGTACCACCAAAAAAAAAAAAAAAGAGAGAGAGAGAGAGAGACTAGGCATGTGGATCAATGCTAGAGTACTTGCATAGTATGCACGAGGCCCTGCGTTCACCCTCCAGTACTAAAATAAATAAATAAATAAATAACATGGGCAGTTCAAAGCTAGTTCTGATGGTTAGTAGTTTTATCAAACTCAAGGAGCCTACATTTTCCTTCCAAATAAACCAGAGTTAAGCATATCTAAATTACGAGGCTGTCGTGAGGATTAAATATTGTATTATATATTATAACCTAATATAGTCGATAGATGCCTGCAGCTGTAGCCCTATGGTATCTGATCCCATCACATCTAGGAAGCTAAGCAGGGTTGGGCCTGGTTAGTACTTGGCTGGGAGACCAGCTGGGAACACCAGGTGCTGTAGGATTGGGAGACAGACCCAGCAACACACTCCCAAAAATCAAACTGCCATTGAAAATCCTATGAACAGCAGAGAAGCACTGACTGTAGTGTTTCGCCTGTTGTACATAAAGTCGCTATGAGGCAGTTACTGACTCCATGGCACCTAACAACAACAACAACATAATAGATAGATAATCATTATTATTTCCCCCTCACTTTGTTTCATGTTTGTATTTCTAAACTGAATAAAAAATAAATTTTCACAATATATAGCAATAGTTATAACATTTTTATAATAATTATTAGTATATGTTCCTTGCAAAAAATGATGTTTCATTATAACATTTTCATACAAGTATATCATAATTTGACCATATTCATCCCCATTATCTTCTTTTGTCCCCCTCTCACTGGTCCCCTTCCTCTTCCCAAATTGTTTCCCTTCTACTTCCATGTTTTAGGCATATATATATGCACATATATATGCATACATATGTTACATATATATGCACATGTACACGCATATACATAATACATAATATGTCACATATGTATATGTGTGTATGTATGTATACACACACACACACACACACATATATATTCATTCTACATGTGAAAGAAAACAAGTGATATTTGTCTGAGTCTGGCTTATTTCACTTAACAGGATGATCTCCAGTTTCATCCATTTTCCTACAAATGACATACTTTCACTTTTTGGGGGAGTGAAATGTTTTTTAAGCTGGAAGGTTTGATGAGACAAATCAGAGCGACCCAACCCTCCTCAAGGGTATTTGGTTGTGTGTTAAGCACTGTTAAGTAATACTGAGAGTATTAATTCCATGATAGGTCCTTTGTAAGTACCCTTTGATGTTTTGCCTTTTTAAATGATTGAAGCTGTTGGTAATTTGATAGGCAGCTGCTGGACCCTTCCTTGTCTCTGGCTGCTTTGAGTGTGGAACTACCAACCAAGCAGCTACTTCTTTGACAACTGGCTCGCTTGTCATCAAGGCAGCATAGCTGCTTTGGATAACCTCCATGGCTGATTTGGACAGCCTGCACCAGCTTTCAGGGACTTCACTCCAGCCACAACACTCAGTGACCCCAAGATGATGCTACCCACGGCTACTCTGGGCCTTGTAATAGTAGTCCTCAATGAAGCTGAGGTTGCGAAGAAGCACCTCGACTCAGCAAGAACCTTGGGACCAACAGAAAGAAAACTGTACTTCTGTAAGGTTTGTGATTGGTGCATATGTGAGGCCTGTGGATAGTTTGTATATGAGGAATGAGAAATCATGCATATGTGAAGTTGATTGGTGGAGTGAGGAGCTGTATGGACCCATGACACATCCCTCTTCTGGCTTTATAAGTAGCCTGGTTTCATTCTTTTTGGGTCAGTCCCACCTTGCTACAACATAGGCCCCAATAATGATTTCTCCCAAATAGTATTTTATTACCTACTTCTGGTCTTTATCATGAGTAGAACAGGCTGAGCTCATAAGAGCAGACAAAATCCTGAGCCTTTCAGCCTCAGACTTACCTAGCAGCAATGAGAAGGTTGTTGAAGAGTTTTAGAGAGCAGTTAAGAGCAGAAACTGAGAAGAACTGGATTTGTGGAAGGCACTGTGAAGCACCAAGATTGTGAGAGCTGCAAGCCCTGGTCACTAGAAGAGTTTCAAAGTGCTGTTAGGGGTTAAGAGCTGAGGATTCTGACACCTGAAGTTCAGGAACTGCAACACTAACTTCTGGATGATGGACTGCTAGCACTCAAAGCCTGGAGCAATAAGCCTCTGACCTGAGACCTAGAGCTATAAATCTTTGGCTTTTAAAGACTGGAGCCATAAACCTCTGATTCTCTGAGGGTAGAACCATAGCCTCTGAGTTTGGAAGCCCATCCTGCAAGCCTTTGGCACTTAAGAACACAGGGCTGCCAACACTAAAGGAAGTGTGCCTTACTTATTTGCAATTCCCACTCAGAGCAAAAGTGCTGTTGGCTGGCCATTTGTGACAGGTTTGTCCTTCCTCTGAAGACTAGGATTAATAATCATGAGTAGTAGAATATTATCAAATAATTCTTTGTAAAAATAATTTCTGTGATCAACTATACCACTATTTACTTTGACTGTAAGAACAGAAATTATAGAATGATAATGGCTGTCATCAAGAGCTTATAGGGAGATATTAGCAATCTTGCCGTAGTTTCTCTCCCCTTAAAATGGAAAGAGGGATTTGTCCTTGCTAGATATTTGGTCAAACATGATTCAATGGTGTACAGAAGGTGAGCTATGAGTTCAGATGCTCCAATTACATGCCTGGCTCTTCTATTAGTTTTGTCACTTTGAGTTAATCTCTGTGCCTTAATTTTCTTATCTATAAAATGAAAATAATAAAAATACCCATACAAGTTGTGGTGAGGACTGAATGAAATAAATTATGAAAGCACTGATAATAGTGTCTCATATGTACACACCTATATATCTAGTAAGCATTCCAACACTTAGAAGGGTGCATATACAAAAGAGGTACTCAATACACACTGTGGAATGAATGAGTGAAAGAAGCACTATAACGCATTCTGGAAGAGGGACAAAGCTTTCTTTCACACAAGGCAGAAAAACTTTAACCACTACCCTGTGTGACAGCAGGAGACCTTCATAAGACTAATTTATGGCCTTATGGACTTAAGTCAATAGATTTTTTTTTTTAGTTGGACATTCCAACACTTCCCCCACCACCATTTCCCATTTGACTTCTAGACTCACGGTTGTTTAGGAAGGCAGATGTGACACATGTGTTTCATTTATTCACCACTCAGTCATCTGCCCCACCATGCCAAGTGCTTATAGTTTTGGAAAGAGATTGCTATTAAGGATCTCGAGACATTTAAAAAATCTAGTGAACAGTAAACTTTCATTACTTTTTTTCTGAATATCTGATGGGCTAACTCTCATTTCTAAATACTCTGATTCTCAGAGGATCCCTAATTCAACTACAAAACAGTTAAATCATGTTCTGGCTTGAACAAATTCCATGAACTTTGTTTTCATATGGAACAGAACTTTCCTTAAAAATGCATGTGCTGTGCATAGTTTTCATGGCCTACAATTAATTTTCCTCATTAAGGGTTCTTTACTTGTCAGTTAAGATGTCATGCTCGATGACAGCAGAAGGCCATTTAGAAAAATATAATCAATGCTAGAACAAGTGATAAAGAGTGTATACAGAAAAGCTAAGAGTAAATGAGTTCAGATCACAGTACCAACACTCACAAGCTAAGTCACCATGGACCATATGTTAAACTTTATTCTCAGTCTTCTTTCCCTCTCCCTAATGAAATCATAATAATGCCAACTACCTCAATAGTTACGGTGAAGATTAAGTGCAATAGTGCAAGCACAGTAAGCTTGAAGCAGAGTACTTACCTGATAAATATGAGTCTCTTATCAGTTGAGCTCCTGGGACTTTTGCTTTGAATAGTTTTCCTCCCTTACATAAAGTGTTCAGAACAGTATGTAACTCCAGGGCTCACTCATAAACGCCTCAGCTTCTCTATGCCCACATCTTACCTGCCCAAAGCAATCATTAGGTCTTTCTCTGACACTTTTACTCCACAGGTGCTTCCCTTATTTAATTCCTTCAGCTCCTTCATGTTTCTGTCTGCCTTCTGCAGGTGAAAATAAGCCTCTTTGCCAGTGAAACCGTCAAGGCAAATGCCAGGCACTCTGATTGCCAGTGCAGAGGCACAGCAGTTGATAAGCAAACAAAAAGGATCCCCTTGAAAAAGAAAGCATATTTGAAAATGGGTACTTAATTATGTTCTCTATTCTCTGTGTGTGTATGTTGTCAAGAAGGAAGAATTCTCGGGAAAAAGAACAGAGCCTTGGATTTCTTGTGCTGGCTGCCTAAATCCAAGTCTGGAGTGGTTGGTGAGGGTTTATAGGAGAGAACGGAAACTGTAAATTAGACAGATTTCCTTTAGAGACATCCACTACGTGACAACAGTTATTCATTTTTCCAAATCTGTTTCATAGGAATGGGAAAAGAGAGGAACTAATTATGCTGAAAGGGACTTTCTAGGTCATTTAGAAAATCCAAGAAAAGCATGTTTTTGGCGAGAAGCAAATAGTAAGAACGAAAATCCCCTTAATTCCCACATATCCTTTCATTTCTCACATTTTCCATAGCCCTCCTGCTAAAGGTATAATGAGGAAGGCCACTATCAGATTTTGTAAGTTGGTTGAGCAAAAGATCCGAAAAAGTAGAGGGAGGGATGTGTAGAGGGGAGAGATTGGGAACACAGGAGCTCAGATTGCTTGTGGTTATTCATAGGCATGAAATGCTCTTAACATCTTCCAGGTAGGGAAACACAAAAGGCTATCAAACTCAGGCTTCGTGAGGAGAGGCAGAGAGGCACTGCTATAGTTTGGTTCTTAGGTGTTCCCTAAAGGTCCTTGTGATAAGACATTGCTCCCCAGTGCATTGCTGGGAGGTGGCGGAACCTTCAAGAGGTGGGGCCTATGGGAGGCCACTGGGAAGGTGCCTGTGAAGGAGACATTGGACCCCAGCCCCACCCTCTTCTTTCCTTATTTGATCCTCAGTGAGGAGGTAAGGGGTTCTGCTACACTATGCACTCCTGCCATGATGTGCTGCTCTGTAACAGGCCCCAATGCAAAGGGGTCAAGATAATCATGAATGGGAACCTCTAAAACTGTTGGCCAAAATAATCTTCCTCTCTTTGATTATCTCAGGTTTTTGTTCTAGTGACAGAAAGCTGACTAACCAGGCAGAAACCCCACTCCCCTTCTAGGGATATGGAGAACTACTTCTTTTGTCTATTTTGCTTGGTGCCCAGCTTCACAGGCAACATTTTCAATAGCATTTCGAAACAAACAAACAAACTAAAATAATCAAGAATCCATTATCTCAGTGGGATTGGGCTGCACATTTAATCACCCCAGGGGTGGCTTCCAAACATCTCAATGAACAGAAGTATCCCAAACCTACTAAATAAAAGTCTCTGGGGTGCAACCTACACAAAATTGATTCTTAAACTCCACAAGGAATTACAACGTGCAGGCTCATTTGACAAACTGTACTTTAAATTACCATTCCTTCTCTCCATTCCCACATGACCAGCCCATTATCACTCACATCTGCATTGCTAATACTGATTTTCTTGAATGCTCAATGAAGAGCAGGCCAGACTTGGAAAACTAACAGCTGGCTAGGGGATGTGTTGCTAGTGAGAGACACTTCCCAGGGCTCAACTCAGGACAGACACAGAAGGAAAATGCACACCTTTCTATATAGAGATAAGAACCTTGTGGAGGGCCTGAATGTTGAAACACAGCTACAAGGACTTTGTTTTATGTCCCACCCTTCCACACAGGAGAGGAGCCCTCTGGCATGTGTGGCCTATGGGCCAATCACCAGACTCATTTGGGAAAGAAAGGATATTGGTTCTGTAGGAGGCAGGCCACCCCGAGAGTGTAGTAGAGCATGACCAGAGCTTCCAGGATTTCTTTTTTCTCCTTGTTTGAGGTTGTGTTTCCCTTCCAGGTCAACAGTGTCTTCTTGGCTGACTCAGCATGTTTCTTGGCCTGAGCTGGAAGACCTGGAGGAGATAGAGAGTGAGTGGCAAAAATAAATGTTAAAAAGGCACATTCCAGTGAAAAATATTCCTGGAAGAAGATAAGGTGGGCAGTGCAGTTGTCATATGGTCTACAGTTGTTATTAGGTATCATGGAGTCATTTTCTGACTTATAGAGACCCTTTCAGGGTTTTCACTGGCTAATTATTTCAGGATTGCCTTGGGAGTGGATTGCCATGTCCTTCTTCCATTTTTGCAGTCCTGGGAATCAAACTCGGGACCTCAGAGACTGCAGAGCAGCGCTCTACCAACTGAGCTAAATCCCAGCCCACATGGTCTACAGTATTGGTTCCTAAATCTTGCTGTAAATCAGAATTATCTGGAATGCTTACAAAGACTACAGATTCCTGAGCTTGCTGAGTACTGTGGCACACACCTGAAATACTAGCAACTTGGGAAGTTGAGGCAGGAGTATCATGAGTTTGAAGCCAAAGGCAGCCTATGCAACTGTCTCAAAAATAAAAAATTAAATTAAAAAATTAAATAAAAAATTAAAATTTAAAAAAGGGGGTTGGGGTATAACTCAAGGGTAGAGCACTTGCCTAGTATGCATGAGGCCCTGGGTTCAATTCCTAGTACTGTTAAAAAGAGAAAAAAAAAGAAAAGAAAAGAAAATAGATTCCTGAGCCCCACCCTAGACCTGTGGGGTTGGAATCCCTAGAGCAGTGGTCCCCGATCTTTTTGGCACCAGGGATCTATTTTGTGGAAGATAATTTTTCCATGAACCTGCAGGATAGGGAGTTTGGAAGGGGTTTCAGGAGGTAGGGGGATAAGGTTTCATGATAATTCAAGTACATTACAGTTATTGTGTAAATACAGATGAAGCTTTGCTTGCTCACTTGCCACTTACACCAGTACTAATCTGCAGCCTGGAGGTTGGGGACTTCTGCTCTAGAAGAATAGGTCCACGAATTTCTATTTTAAACTCCACAAGTGAATCCACTATGGTGTCCAAAGTGGGGTGGGGATGCATATTCTCCTTTGGGTACACAAGATGCCATAAGTTCTGGGGGAAAAATGGAAACTTCTCTGCGATCTGTTTTATTTTATATATATATATAAATATATATATAATATAAATATATATATAATACAAATATATGTATATAAATATATATATAATATAAATATATATATAATATAAATATATATATATATGTATGCATTTTTATAATTAGAAGGAAGTGTTGACAAACTGGCAAAATGCGTCCAAATATGGTCTACCAAACATATCAACCAGTTTGCTTTAGTTTGGGTTAGGTTCCTATCACTGATGTCTATTGCATGACTCCTGCCAGAGGAAGTGTGCTTAGCGATACCCAGTCCTTAGAGGGAGTACTGTCACCAGAAAGGAGTTACTTTGGTCATCATTTATGTATAAAAAGTTACTGTGACACAGTGATTAAAAGAGTGGGATCTAGAGCCAGATTTCTCCGATACAAGTCTTGCCTTAGCACCTACTACTATCTATGTGGTCCTGAACAAGTAACTTAATCTACCTGTGCTTCAGTTTATCCACCTATAAAATGATGATGAAAATACCCTCTATTGCTGGGCATGGTAGCACGTGCCTGCAATCCCAGTGACTCAGGAAGTAGAGGAAGAAGGATCATGAATTTGAGGCCAGAGGTAGCCTGTATAACTTAGTGAGACTCTGACTCAAAATTTAAAAAATAAAAAATGGGCCTGGGGGCAGCTCAGTGACAGAGCACTTGCAAAGAATGTGCAAGGCCCGGGCTCAATTCTCCAGTATAAATTCAAAAACAAACAAGAACAAAAAACCCCACAGTCTTCTGTCTTAGAGACTCATTGCAAGGATTTCAATTCATGAGAAAGGATTAAATAATGCCTGAATGAATTCTGAAGAGATATTAGCCCCAGGGTCCATTTCTCTTACTGAGAAATTTATTGTATCTGTCCTTACTTTGGACATTTTCCAAGTGCTGCTTACAGAATGTCTGCAGAAAGGCCACATTCTCAAATGCAAACTCACTTCAGGTAGGTGTGTGGCTTGCTACAGGCAATATTACCTGGTTTTTATCATTTTCTGTTGTTCCATACCAGGTGTTTTTGTTTTGTTTGTTTTTATTAACTAGACAGAGAAGACAGGGCTCATGATTTCTCCTGTTTCTGGATTTTTCAACACTTGCTTCATTAATAATAAGCAAAACAGCAGGAAATCACTTGTCTGTGTTACTGTATTCTCCTTCCCGAACACTTGAAAAAATTGTTCACCATTAGGCGCAAACCTCTGTGGGTTCTCTGCCTACCTTTCTCAGATGCTGTTTAGGATTATCTTCAGGACAGCTGGCAACACTTCCACTTCAACATATCTATCTCTATCTGATCAAGTAATACCCATTTACACAGTGTGATTTACAAAGTTTTCACGTTGTCTTATGAATCCCATCCCACCAATTACTCTGTTTTTTAGACATCTTCTTTAGAAAATTTCAAACTCTCTTTCCTACCTGGCTCCTCCCTTTCTGCCTAAAATCTGAGTGCATCTCTTTCTTTTGTAAACTTATCTTTGCCTGACGTTTCTGCCTTCTCTAGCTACCCTCCTATTTGCCCTCATTCCTTTCAATAGATAGTATATAGAATATGTAGTCTAGTTGGGTGCCAGGGTACACGCCTATAATCTCACTATTAGGGAGGCTGAAGCAGGAGCGCTGTGAGTTTGAGGCTGGCTTGGGCTACAAAGTGAGACCCTGCCTTAAACAACAAGGAATGAAAAAAGAATATGTAGTCTAATCACTGTTCCCTTTTTGTTCTAGGAATTCTGTTCTAACCACTGTGGGGAAACTATTCTCCTAAGGTCTCCCAAATACCTAATAAATAAATCTAGCCTCAATTTCTCAGTTCCCACCTGACTGCAGCATCAGATACCCTTACTTCTTATATCCTACATAGCATACATTTATATCCTACATAGCATACATTTTCATGTAGCTTCCCCTTTTACTTACACACACAAAAAGCCCATATTATAACACTGTGCTGCATTGTGCAGTCCCATTTCCCTAGGAAGGCATCCAGGTCTTTCTCTAGTAGTATACAGATGTTCTTCATACTCTTTTTTAAAGCTGTGAATATCCCTCTGTGTGTATGTACTACTTCTCTATTGTTGAATACTTCGTTGTTCCCAATCTTTTACCACCATAAACAATAAGAATAATCTTATGCATATAAGTAGGTATTTAGGAAAGATTCCCAGAAGTGGAATTTGTAGTTTAAAAAATAAATGTGTCTTTCCTTTAAAGACTCTTGAATCTTTGCCTCCTTACCCATACCCTCTATCATTAGCTTGGTTTTAGACCTGAATAACTGAGATAGCTTCCTATCTAGCTATCATTGCTAGATTAGCCTTGCCAAAAGTACAGTTTGATATTTTCATCATTGTACTAGAAAATCTCAAATAGTCTTTCTTGCCTACCAAAATACGTTAGCTCAGTTGGTAGAGTGCTCCTCTGTGCTCCCTGAGGCTCTGGGTTCAATCCTCAGCACTGCAAAAATGGGAGAAAGACCTGGCAGTCCACTCCCAAAACAATCCCACAGCCATTGAAAACCCTATGAATATTAGAGAGGCACTGATGGAGTCAGAATATGGCACAGTGTCAAGGAGTATTTCATTCTGTTGTACATAGCATTGCTTTGAGTTGGACTCAACTCAACAGCACCTAACAACAACAACAACAACTGCTTGTATTTAAAATTGTACCATGATCCGCCCAATGCACTCTCCTTTTGAGGTTCCTCTTCCCAGTTCAAATCTTGGCCAGACAAGGTTGCTTACTGCTGTCTAAGCAGACATTGCACATTCCTCTCCCAGGCCTTTGCCCCTGCCCTTCTCTTTCATCAGACATCTCTCTCCCTTTCTTCTATCACCCAAACTATATTCAGTTTTTACAGTCCTTCTTGAATGTCATCTCTTCCATGAATCTACCATATCAATCAAGAAGCCCTTTATTTAAATGGATTGTATGACATTTATCTTATAATGTCTGCTATCATTGTTAGGACTCTAGCATTGTTAGGTCCTTAGCAAGAAAGGAGCTCACTTTCCACAATAGGTTGGAATTTCTTTTAGGGCTTCTGTATATTATATTTCCCAGAGTGCTCTTCAGGATACTTCATATATACAAATCTCCCATTGGAAGATTGTTTATTGAGAGAACTCAGTCTATAAGTTGGAGAACACTCACAGGGGGATGAGGAAAGCTGGTCTGATGGCTACAAAACACGCATATATGCAGGAACACACTAAGACGCATACTTCCCACCCACACAGGAGGCTGGCTTATGTAGACTGCCTATTTTAAAGCAGTTATAGGATTTATGACAACAAAACCAAGTGGAGCTGAGTCCCTCTTAAAGGTCTGTGATTTTCCAAAGCTTTATTTGTTTTATTCTGTGGGCCAGATACTAAGAAAACTTAAGAGGAGAAATTGCGTAAGGCTGAGAACTGAAATAAGCAGTACTGGACTATTCTCAAGGACAAATCGCAATCAAGTCATTCTAGAAAAAGTCTAGGCTGGGTGTTAGACACTGGGTTCAAGTCTACACACAGGTACAGTACATCATGTGAGCATTCATCTAACCAGGAAGTGGTTTCTTCTTCCAGCTAGGAAAAAACAAAAACAAAAACAAAACCCTCTCTGTAACAGAACTTTTTTCTCTTCAAATCTCTTATCATCCAAAATGTAGTGCTTCATTCATACAGTAGGAAGAACTGTGAATTGGGTGAAAAGGTTGTTACCATTATCTTTTGTGATATAACCTGCTTACCTATTTTGACTCAGCTTGGAATCTAATTGGAAAAGTAAAACTCTCAGTCTGTGGTTGATAATAGAAAGGAAGGACTTCAGAAGACACAGACCAAGCTCCTGTACAGACCTACCATAGTAATCTTCAATAGACCTATCACAGTGACCTTCTATCCATGCCAGAAGAAGCCTCACACAGGTTTAGACAAATCTCCCTCTCAAATGCCTTCCTCTCCAGTTCAAGTTGTCATCACTTCAAGTCTGAATTCCAGCAAAAGGCTCTAAGCTAGTCTCTGTGAATCTGGGCTTGTCCAGGGAGTGTTCTTGCACATGCCAAACCAACTACCAGTGACCTATTAATTGTCAATTCTATGGGTGTCTCTCCAGCCTTTACCTTATTTACCTTTCCCTCTCCAGCCTTTACCTCTCTCCACCACCTGCCACTGTTAAAACCACACTGCACTTGTTTTTGAAGCCCTCTACTCCCTTGGCTTCCATGACAGTGGCCCCTCCTGATTCTATTTCCTTTGCTGGCTCCTCTTCCATTATTCATTCCTAATGTTCTCACTCTCTGGTCTTATGCCCTCTGCCCTCAATCCCTCTTTCTACACACTTTTTCTAATCTGATAGCCATAACTCGCTCCTATGTGCTAGTCCCTCATAACTCCAAATCCACTTTTCTGTTGCTTACTGAACATCTCAGCATAGACATGATCTGGCCCATCTGAAACCACACTCAGGAGCTTCTTCCCCCTCCATCAACATTCTTTTTCTTTTTTCTTTTTTCTTTTTGGTGAGGGATCTGCGGGTCTAACCTAAGGTGCCTTGTGCATGCTAACTATGCATGCTACCACTAAGCTACACATCAGCCCCCACGTCTTCATCTTTAATTCTCTGTCTCAGCTGCACATCCAGGTCACACCAACCTCAACTTCACCTCTTCCCTGTACTTCCCATTACATGTTGAATTGGCCACTAAATGGCACCAAGTCTACATTTTCTCTCTTCTGCATTCCAACTGCCATGGTCAATGCCTTCAATGAGTCTCGTCTTGGCAGGATAATAGCCTAACTAGTCTTCACCTTCACTCATCAGTCCATCTCAGAGTTTCTCATTTTACAACACAAGCTGGATTATGTTACCTCCTCTCTTCAAATATTTTATTACCTCCTTAAGCTCTTTGCTATCTGGACCTAAATTATCCCTTCAGTCCCACTTCCAGGCATAATCTGTCTGTCCTAAGATATGTTCTGTCCTACTCTAATCCCTTGGGCCTAGAGAGCACCTGCAATGTTCTGTGTAAGGAGCTTCATATAGAAAATCCTCTTCTCAGCTCCCCCTGACCCTGGTTCCAGAAATGTGTTTTTTGCCTCAATTTATCAACAAATATTTATTGAGCCTCTACTGCAAAGTTCCTGACCTTATGGAGCTTTCACTTGGGTCCTCGTTTTGGCAAACGGATTCCACTGTGTACTCCTCTTGTGCCAGAATACCTTACAGAAGATTACTGGTTCTGCCTCCTGACACTGAACACACATGTCTGCCTGTTCTTCCCCTACTGACCTGTGGCTGGAGCTCCTGATACTGTCTTTTGTGCCTCAGTGTCTCATTGATAAACTAAGAATAATAATAGTAACTCCCTCCAAGGGACATCATGAAAACTAAATTAAAGTTCCTTGGCACCTAATAAATAATAATTACTGTCATTGTTACCAACCTTATTGCTAGGATTTCTTGCCTTACTGTCTGCCTTAACTGTGGACTCTCCTTCTTCTTGATGAGATGTAACACAGAGGTGGGGAGGTGCCCCCTCAGTCATCCTCACCCCAAGGAGGTTGTGCATGAGCTCAGTTCAGCCTCACAGGCTGGCCCACCCAGACCCAGATGGGGAAACCAAGTACCTCTCAGTGTCAGGTAGCCATAAGCCAGGTTGGCCAGAGCCTGGGCACATTTCCAGTGCTCTTCCCCAAAAATAATCCGAGAAAGGATGACACACCGAATCAGCTCCTTATTTGCTTGGGTATTCTGTAGAGAGTAAAAAAAGTCATTATGCTTTTAAGAAAGGAAAAAAATCTCTAGCCCCTCACTAGAAAGTAAGATTGAATTTTCTTGCCACCTTTTTTTTTTCTTTTCATTCTTTCCCATCCCACATCCAGTTCACCAAGTCTGGTTGGCTCCACCTTACTCCTATATCCTAAATCCAAGCTCTTTTTCTTGTTTCCATATTGAACAGCTATCTCAGCCACTCTCATCTTTTACCTGGCTGGCCCTTACAACCCCTTCTACTTGCTTCCCCACATGCTCTATCATCTATGTAATAGACAGAGCGACTTCTTTTAATTTTCCATTGTGAAAAACTTGAACAACATGGAGAGTGAAGCATTTAGCTTTGTTAGTTATCTACTCATGATCAATCTTCTTTTATATCTGCCCTTCTCCACCACATAACCTCACCTTCTATTACGTTGAAGCAAATCAAAGATATTATATCATTTTATCTATAAACATTTCAAAAGTATCTCTAAAAGATATGGAATTAAAAATAACCACAAAATCATTATTTCCCCAAAATATTAACAATGATTCTTTAATATCAAATACTGTCATAAATCTAGTATTTGTAACCATTTTATTGATGTCCACACACTGAAATCAATCTCTCAAGTCTCTTTCAATCATAGGTTTCTGTTCTATTTCTAATTTTTTTTCTCCTAACAAATTATTTCTTGAAGAAACTAGGTCATTGCTCTAGCATTTCCCACAGAGGTGAATTTTGTTGACTGCACCCTCATGGTTTCATTAAACATGTTCCTCCATTGTGTTTTGCCTTTACTGGTACTTGATTTAGAAATCTCGTTAGTATTAGCTTTTTTTTTTCCAGTGTCTTGCTATACAAGTCAGACTGGCTTGGAACTCATGATCTGCCTGCTTCAGGTTCCTGTGGTACACCACCACACCTGGTCTAACTTTGATTTTTCTAAAACACAATTACTTCATGGCAGTGGTATGTTCTTCCAGGAGATAACTAACAACCAATTATCTCTTTTTCTGATAATGTTGTTGTTGTTAGGTGCAGTCGAGTCGGTATCTGACTCATAGGGACCCTCATAGGGTTTTCAATGGCTGACTGTTTCGGGATTGCTTTGGGAGTGGATTGCCAGGTCCTTCTCCCATTTTTGTGGTGCTGGGAATTGAACTCGGGACCTCAGAGACTGCAGCGCAGCGCTCTACCAACCCTTTTCTGATAATAGCACAACTATATGGACCAATTTATAAAAGATTATAAAATGCTAATATCCTAACTCTATCATTCCTTCTTTATATGCTGGCTGGAAAATAT
Organism: Pedetes capensis; assembly: GCA_007922755.1. NCBI lineage: Eukaryota > Metazoa > Chordata > Mammalia > Rodentia > Pedetidae > Pedetes > Pedetes capensis. The sequence continues at coordinate 227,916 of VMDO01000774.1, read as the reverse complement.
TCTAAAGAGAAATTTCACTTCGTCTACTTTTTGGGCTAAAGGTGCTAACATGTTTATGCCAAGAGATTTGGAAAACAGCTACCTGGCCAACAGACTTGAAGAGATCCATATTTGTGCCTATTCCCAAGAAAGGGGATCCAACCAAATGTAGAAATTATCAAATGATATCATTAACATCACACACAAGTAAAATTTTCCTAAAGATAATTCAAAGAGACTGCAGCAGTATATAGACACGGAACTGCTGGAAAATCAAGCCAGATTCAGAAGAGGGCGTGGAACCAGGCACATCATTGCTGATGTCAGATGATTATCAGCCCAAAGCAGAGAATATCAGAAAGATGTCTATTTATGTTTTATTGATTATGCAAAGGCATTTGCCTTTGTGGATCACAATAAATTAGGGATAACATTGCGAAGAATGGGAATACCAGAGCACATAATTGTACTCATGAGGAATCTGTACATGGACCAGGAGACAGTTGTTCGAAAAGCGCAAGGAAACCCTGCCTGGTTTAAAGTCAAGAGGTATGCATCAGGGCTGTATCCTTTCACTGTACCTCTTTAATCTCTATACTGAGCAAATAATCTCTGAAGCTGAACTTTATGAAGAACTCAGCATCATGGCTGGAGGAAGATTTATTAATGACTGGCATTATGCAGATGACACAACCCTGCTTGCTGAAAGTGAAGAGGATTTGAAACATTTCCTGATGAAAATCAAAGAACACAGCCTTCAGTATGGATTGTGCCATCAACAACAACAAAAAATTCTTACAACTGAGTCAGTATGCAACTTCATGATAAATGGAGAAAAGACTGAGATTATCCAAGATTTTGCCTTACTTGGTTCTACAATCAACACTCACAGAAGTAGCAGTGAAGAAATGAAAAGATACACTGCATTGGGAAAGCTGTTGCAAAAGATCTTTTTAAAGTGTTGAAAAGTAAAGATGTCACATTGAAGACAAAGGTGCGCCTGACTCATGTCATGGTAGTTTTGGTTGCATGATATGGTTGTGAAAGCTGGACACTGAGTAAAGGAGACAGGAGAAGAGTTGATGCTTTTGAATTACAATGCTAGAGACAAATATTGAATATACCGTGGACTGCAAAAAGAACCAAAATATCTCTCCTATAAGAAGTGCAACCAGAGTGCCCCTTGAAAGCAAGGATGACTAAACTGCATCTGACATATTTTGGACATATAGTCAGCAGAGACCAATCCCTGGAGAAGGACATCATGTTTGGGAAAGTGGCAGGGTAACTAAAAAAAGGAAGACCCTCAACTAGATGGATTGACACAGTGTCTGCAACAATGGGCTTAAACATAAAAAAGATCATGTACCTTACACAAAATTGGGTAGTATTTTGTTCTGTTGTACAAAGGGTTACTATGGGTCAGACCAGACTTGATGGCACCTAATAACAACTTTTTTGGCTATGTAATAGTACAGTTTGTAACAGAAAGGCAGGATACGTGATTATTCTTCTCTTTTACCTAGTAGCTTTCAAAACAATAAGTTGATTCCCTAGCATACTCCCATGATGGACAAAATACTCTGTTATTATTATCATAAACTTATGGAGCTTGAGTTTTTTTTGTGTTTGTTTTTGTTTTTTGAGACAGGGTATAGCCATGTAGCCCAAGCTGGCCTCAGACTTTGCAATCCTGCCTCAGCCTCCTGAGGCCAAGGATTACAAGCATGCACCACAATGCCCAACTCATGTTTTAAAAGTATAAATCAGATTATGTAGCTATCCTGTACAAGACCCTCCCACTTTTTATTTTTAATGGAATCCAAAGTCTTTACTCTGGCATCCAATGCTCTGCTTAATATCACCCTACCCTCATCACTTCCAGTTTCATTTCCTACCATTCTCTCCTTTTCCTCTTATTCACTTGCTGTAGCCACACTGACTAGCTCTTCCTGAATGGGGCAAACTAATTTCCATTGTAGGGTTTTTGTATCTACTATTCTCTCAGCTTGGGAAAGCCTTTTATTGGGAAAGTTTAATCTCTCATTTTATTTTCATTTTGTTCATCTCTGAGAGGCTCTTCTTAGCCTCCTTACTAAAATAGCCACTGACCATCCCATTACCTATTTTATTTTTTATTGCATTCTACCCACTCCTGACATTGTATTATTGTTGTTAGATGTTGTCAAGTCAGTGCTCAACTCATATCAAACCTACGTACAATAGACGAAGCACTATTGTTAGTGCTTCTCTGCTACTCATAGGGTTTTCAATGGCTGATTGTTTTTTGGTAGTGGGTTTCCAGGTCCTTCTCCCAATCCTACAGAACCTGGTGTTCCCAGGTGGTCTCCCATCCAAGTACTAACCAGGTCTGACCCTGCTTGGTTTCTGAGATCTGATGGGATCAGACACCACAGTGGTACGGCTGCAGATTGACACTGTATTAGTTACTGTTTTCTGTTGGTTAGTCTCTGTCTCCCCAAAGAGAAAAGGGTTTCCTTGAGGACAGAATTTTGTTCCTTATGCTAACTGTTGTGTGATCGGTGCACAGAGGGGACACATATTCAATATATGCTGAATGAAACACCTCTCTATTAACAAGGATAAGGATGGGGGAAGAGCCCCTCTGCTACTATAGAACGGATGGGCAGAGACCTCTAAGAAACCACAGAACTGCACGTCCAAGTCATGTACTGCAGTGGCTTTACAAACACAGTTATATGCTGGCTACAGCAGTCAATAAAACCAGGCATCTGTTTCTTGGTGAAGTGAAAATAGTACTTCAAGGAAATCTTTTGATTCCTGGAGTATCAGCCCTGCTTGTATTATTTACTGGTTATGCTGCTTTGCGGAAGATAACCCAGATTTCAGCTTCCTTTTCTATTTTAGATAGTCATCATAGGAAAAAAAAAGTTAGATAGTATCTAAATGATCCAAATGTGTTAAGTGCTATACAACTGTAAGCCACCTAAAGAACAAGGAACATGTACAGTAGCATCTTACATGAGTCCAAGGACTACCTTCCTCCTGACCCTGATATCTCCTACCTAACCTGATGCTTCTCTTGCTTCCTGCTCCAACACACAGATGCAAGCAATGAGAAAGGGACATTCCCCCATACTTAAAAAACATCCAGTCAGCATTTTTGAAAGTTCACTATGGGCTGACTACAGCAAATATTAAGTTCTATTTTGAGGAAATAGCATAATACCATGTAAAGACTGTAAAATACAAGTCCAAAGCTTTGAATTCTGTCATGGCTCTAGACAATTTAGTTTGTATTTATCCCCAAAATCTTTGTGCAGAAGATGAGACGACCATTGTGGGCTTCAGGGGTCATCCCAGCACTGTGGCTGCTAATGGTGGTATCCACCTGTCCCTCAGGACTATGAGTACTGGGCTGGGTTATATTTCACTCCCACGACCAAAATCTTTGTAGTATCCAAGTTTGCCAGGGTATTTCCAAGCCTTAAAACCCCACAATTGCACTCCACAGCAGATGGTACTTTTTATGTTTCTAGCAATGATCTTTCTAGACTGGATGTGTGTAGGCCAGGATGATTGTTCTTTGCAAGTTCTCTGAGTAATTTACAGAGGTAAATTTATAGCTATCCATGTAGAAAGATGTGAACTTCTGTTATTTGCCTCTGAAATGCTTCCCAGCCTTTCCTGCACCATCTCTCCTTTTTGCATATATGTACTATATTATTCAGACTTATCATCACTCTGAAAAATACCTAAGAAAACAATTTAAAGGGAGGAATTATTATTTTGGGGGGCTCATGGTTTCAGAAGCTTCAGCCCAGAGTAGCTGGGGCCTATGGGCTTGGGCAGAACAGCATGGAGGTGGAAGCATATGGAGGCGGTGACTGTTCACCTCACTGCAAATAGGAAGCAGCACAGGATGAGGAAAAAACTGGGAACCAGTTATAACCTTCAAAGGCATGTACCCAGGGACATACTTTCTCCTAGTAGGCTCTACCTCCTAGTTTCCAGAGCCTCCCAAAATAGGACCACCAGCTAGAGACTGACCAAGTGTCCAATGTGTGCCTGTGGGGGATATTTCATATATTCAAACCATAATATATCTTTTTTTTTTTTTTTGGAAGCACTAGGGATCAAACCCAGGGCCTTATGCACGCTAGGTAAGCACTTAATCACTGAGCTACAGCCCCAGCCGTCACACACACACTTTAAAATTATTTTTCCCCTTGACCAACAATGCCCAGTAAGTCATTGTGTGAACTCCTCTGCTGATAAATCATACACCAGAAGCAGGCTGGTGCCTGCATTCCAATGAGAGTTGATGTGTTGTTGTCTCAGGGTCCTGGAATTTCGACACTTTTGCTTACATATCTGCTCCAAGATCCTAGTTCCCAAGTCCTTGACTTGATCTTAGAAATGCATACCTGGATTCTGACCTCTGCTGCTACCTCCTCTTTCTTTTCCTTTGGCTTGCTAATGATTCTACTGGAAACACAGGCTTCCTACGCATAACCCTGCCGGGTCCAGTCCAATCCTCTGCTTGGCTACTCTTGTTCTCAACTTCCTGCCTCACTATCCTGAGCCTCTTGTTACTCAAGAGTTATCATCCTGAAACCTTCTAGGAGAAATAAAAACAATTAACTGAACCTAATCAAACAGCAACAGGACAAACATTAGTCTTTAGTTTAAAGCATGAAGCATAAACACTCAAAAAAGGAGTGGATGGAGAACTGGGAATGGAAATGGAAGGTGGGCTGGCCCCCAACTACGGTCTGTCTTGTTTTCTCCCACTTACAATCAAATATGACACCTTCCCCTACTTTATGTGCTTCATAAAACAGTAAAGGCCTCTGCCTTCTCTAATCATGGGCATATTTTTAAATAGAAACAAAAACCTAGGAATTTTTTTGTTTGTTTTACCATTTTTTTCTTAATAAGTTGAGCTATTTTCTTCTGGGACCGAGTTAATTTGTCTTTGGGAAGAGACATACATTCCTCTTGCTGGGATGTAGTGTCTTCTTCACTCTCTCCGGACCCACAAGTGGGATCCAACTCAACCATTTGCTGGTGTCCTGGGACACTGGTTTGCTGTGACCTGTGGGCATGAGAAGGGCATGGAGTCACAATTCTCAAACAACGTAAAGTTGATGGCTATAAAGCTCCCAACTAGGGGACAGAGACATGCTTAAGAAATTAAACTTGGAAGAATAAAGACAGATGGTAAACTCATGTCACCCTCAAAGCATCAAGAACAGCAATGTGGTAATTTAAAGTAAACAGATTTGGTGGACTAGTCACCTACATTTGAGTCACAGATCTACTCCTTGCTAACCACATGACCCTAAACAAGTTGTTACCTTAATCTACTTTTCTGTAAAAATAGGTCAATATGAATACCTACCTAGGGAAGTTAGAGATTTAAATGAGATAATACAAGTCACTTAGCACAGTGCTCTTTTAACATTAGCTATTTCTATTATTAGCTCTATGACTCAAGTTTCTTTACCTACGAAAGGAGGGTACTGAATTGGAAGATGTTAAAGATTCTAAAATTCTGATCCAAATCATGAAAGAAAATAGAGTGAAATAAGGGGTAGGGAACTAACATTTTGATGCTAGACTTCACATGTACTCTTTCATAAATCTCAGAAGCTTCAAAATGTGGAGGGTAACTAACGAAAGAGGATGTGGGTCCCAAGGAAGATGGGAGGGAACTGCACATTAGGTCAAGTGCAGAGTTAGAAGAGAAAGGGCCTTCTCAGTTGTGTTAGAAATAAATGTGGCAATAAAGAACTGAGTTGGAAACTTCTCAGAGTCTTCACTATTTTAAATTAAGTTTTAAATTAAGTTGACACCAAAGGTAGCAATCTTCAATAGCAGAGATCTCAGAAGAATGGCAAACTTTGAGTTTTCACAAATGATTTAAGACAGCAACTATCTTTGAACATCCTGCTACAAAAGAAAAAAAAGATGGCTGCATAATATTGGCCAGTCAGATAACTCAATGGAGAGTCAAAATAAAAAGAACAGGTAGGTTTAATGATGGGACTGCCTTAATAGTCTTGTGACTTATTCCATATGTTGCTACCATAAATAGAAATTCTGATTAGCAATACCGTATTTAATATAAATTATCTGATCTTTCCAAGATATTTTCCTGTACATACTAGTTTTTAAACTTCAATAGTTCCATAACACTTAACCTCAAGATATTTTATAATGTAGTATACAATTATCCAAAACAGTAACCAGTAGCCACAGGTGGCTATTAAGCACAGGGAATGTGGCTAATTAGAATTGAGATGTGCTGCTAAATGTGAAATATACATTGAATTTTGAATACTTATGATGAAAAAATAATGTAAAAATAAAAACTAAATATTTTGCATATACTGAGATAAACAAAATGTATTAAAATTACATTCAGTTGTTTCTTTATACTTTTAAATACGGCTATCAGAAAATTTTAAATTACACATGTGGCTTGTATTTCTAGTTTACATTGTATTTCTACTCGATGGCCTAGGTGCTGCTCAGTAGTTCTCACCTATATATAATTTTGTCCCCAGCAAACATTTGGCAATGTCTGGAGATATTTTTGAATGTCTCAATTGGGGCAGTGCTACTGGCACTCTACTGAGTACAGGCCAAGGATACTGCTAAACATCCTACAATGCATTGGATGGCTTTCTAAAACAAAGAGTTATTCAACCTAAATGTCTATAGTGCAGAGGTTGAGGGACCCTGGTATAGAGAAATAACTAAAGAATGGATTCTGAAGTCAGATCGCCCAGTTTTAAATACAACTAGCAGTGCAACTTTAGATAAACTGCCTAACCTCTCTTTGATTTATATTCCTCATCTATAAAATATGGTAATGATAGTATCTCCCTCACAGGGTTGTTAGAGGACGGGCATACAGAATGTGCTCAATAAGCTATACCTATTATGATGTTTGCCTGCAGTGGTAGCATCCGATCCCATCAGATCTCTGAAGCTAAGCAGGGTCAGGCCTCGTTAGTACTTGGATAGGAGACCGCCTGGGAACACCAGGTGCTGTAGGCTTGGGAGAAGGACCCAGCAACCCACTCCCAAAAATCAATGCGCCATTGAAAACCCTATGAACAGCAGAGAAGCACTGACAATACTGTCTCACCTGTTGTACGCAGGGTCGCTATGAGTCAGATACCGACTCAGTGGCACTTAACAACAACATTAGGATGTTTAAAATTTTATTTATTGTCTCTTTATTTCACGAAACTTAATTTACTTACGTTGTAGTTTTCTCTGACTTTACTAGACTTGTTATAAATAGCCTATTTTTCTAAACTTTTCTTAAGGAACAAAATGATTATCTTTCATCTTTCATAAGCTGTAGATACAAACGACTATTACATCATAATTATTATTGAAACATAGTAGAAATGAAACTTTCTTTTCATGTCTAATGAACATGCAAAGCTTCTCAACCAGGTTTGATTGAAGTGGGAGGTTCCAGTGTTTCTGGCCAATGAGGGAAGACGACGTCAAGATTCTGTGGTACTTACAGGTGGAAGCAGGAGTCCCAGTCGGCGTCATTGCTAACAGTTGGAATGCGGATGGGGCTGGCTTGCATCTTCCTACCAAGAATCACAAATGCGGGTCAGAGTTGGGAGAAAAGGCTTAGAAGTTTGTTAAATTAAAACTGCCAAATATAAATCCACAAATAAACTATGCAAACTCATATTTGGAGATCCCTAGGAAACAGAAATTAAAGGCATCTCTCAAAGTTATAAATTTTTTCCTGATTTCTACTCCATATTCTCTAAAATGCCTGTTCCTTTCCTCCCCACCCCCCCACCTCTAACCTTAAAAGCCACTCCTTTATATCTCCTAGATTATCAACTCAAAGATTGTTTGGCAAGCTTAAGAGGAAAAAGAAGTCAAACAAAGCTACCAGTTCCCAGAACTAAGTGAAATACAGCTAATGTATAGGTTAATTCTTTTCCCAGGGGCCATTTCCCTACTTAATAGGAGGTTCTAGGTAAGGAGCTAAAACTCATGTTATTTATTTTGGTTGCTGCTGTTAGCCGTTGGGGGAAGTGGCTGAAATGTGATTTATAATTATTTGTGAAATTCATCTCTCGAGGCGATCCCTGTTCCTTAAATGCACGTTTATTGAACATTGCCACCCTCCAAGTCGCTCTCCTTTTCACCCTGCAGAACGTCACTCATTCCCACTGTATACCTGAGTGTTAAGCAAAACCAGTAGGGAACATTCACGAATTTCTCTAATCCCCATTTTCCACAACTATGGCCAGGCTAAGGGGTTCTGTCCCCCTCAGACTCCTACACCGTGTTCCTGAGGTTCCACCGGGTCCTGAATTAGGACACCGAACTCTGGCCCTCTCTCCAGTACTAACTGGCTCCTCCCTTTCCGCGGTAGAGTCTCTGTAACTTCGGAAGCCCTGACGCCCCTGGCGGAGCTTCGCCCCGGCTTGCTCATGGCAAGGTGTACCCCGGCCGCAAAACCTCCAGCGGGATGAAGCGGCCGAGGGAGCCCTGGGCGCGAGCCTTCCGCGGCGCACCTGGCCGACCGCCGAGAAGCCACGACCCGGAACTAGCCTTCCCGGCTCCCTCGGCCGGGCTCTTCGGCCACCGCGGGCGGCGTCAGCGACTTGGCCTTAGCCCACCGTGTTCCGTGCGCCACGAGGGTGCCTTGCGGAAGGTACACAGTCCGCTCCGGTGGCCTTCAGCACTGACTGCCGGAGTTCCGGTACTGGAAACAATGGGGTTGCCTAGGGAACGGAACGCCGCCGGAGCGGGGCGCCCGTAGCCATGGCGACGCGGGGCACTTCCGTTCCCCGGGGCGGTCAGGGTCACTCGGGCTTTGTGCAGCTCTGTCGCCACCCTTGGCTCTCAGGTTCCCGCGGGCGTGAAGCCGGCGGCCTGAGGATCGTCCCAGAACTTGCCTCTAGTCCTCTGAATCATCCGGTGTTGCTTATCTCACAGGGCCATTACCTCTCGGATGTGAAGAGGCAGGAAGGGAGGATCAATCCGGTGGAAGGTCGGGAAGGCGCGCCAGGCTGTGAAGACGCGACGTCTGCGGGCGGGATTTAGGGACAGGCCCTGCCAGCCAGTCCTGCGCTCCCCTCTACTCCTGCCTCCCAGCAGCTCCTCGGATGTTCGTTCTCCAGACCCCCGAGGACAGGCAGATATAACTATTGACGGTGTGACACCGTCTATGCTACCTCTCCCTGTAGGATGGGAGTCAGAGTTCTTTAGGAAAGCGGAGTGGCAGGACGTGAATAGCTTAAATGAGTCACTAGATCTTTACCCCCGCAGCCGTACCACTTTGGCGTCCGATCCCGTCAGATCTCGGAAACTAAGCAGTGTCGGGCCTGGTTAGTACTTGGATGGGAGACCGCCTTGGAACACCTACTGCTGTAGACTTAAGAAAAGGACCCGGCAACCCACTTCCAAAAAACAATCCGCCATTGAAAACCCTATAAATAGCAGAGAAGCACTGGCAAGTGTTTCGTCTAGTGTAGGTAGGGTGGCTGTGAGTCGGACACCCACTGGACTGCACCTAAAAACAAGATCTTTACCAGTTCAGGGAGTATTTTTTACCAGTTCAGGGAGAAGGGCACATTTCGCAAACACCACATCGCCCTAAACTATGCAGCCATGTACTCCTCTATTTTTTCCTTTAGTAATTTTTTAGCGTATAACTTAAGGAGCTTCATTATAATTTTTCCATACATGCATATCATTATACATTGCTCATGTTCGCCTCTTATGACCCCCATCCCCACTAGTGGTCCCCCTTCTACTTGCACATCTTAGATATGTGTATATCTATCCATCCATCAATCCATCCTTCTATATACATCCAGATTTGTGCCTTTTACCCTTCCTTTTCCCCATTACTGTAGTCATGTAGTCTTATATCACAACCCCTTCAGTGGCTTGGAAACACACAGTAGTAATGATAGAGGTGCAGAGAGAATATTAGCCAATAATCCAATGAACAACACCAGCTCTGGCACCCTTGTTTTTAAGGAGTTACAATGAACCCAACAATCCACTGGGCCGGTGGGCCCATGACAAATCAAGATGGAGCCCATATGTCCCTCTTGTTTAAAAAAAAAAAATACTGAGATCTTGTGACACATAGTTTACATTTGGTGTGTGTTCTTTCCACATCTAGGGTGGAAGTTTGTCATTGACCTGAGATTGCCAAGAAAGCCTTTCAAGGATGGAAGAGTTAATTGTTGTTGTTGTTAGTTGCCGTAGAGTTGGTATCCGACTCATAGCGACCCTCATAGGGTTTTCAATGGCTGACTGTTTCGGGATTGCCTTGGGAGTGGATTGCCAGGCCCTTCTCCCACTTTTGTGGTGCTGGGAATTGAACTCCGGTCCTCAGAGACTGCAGCGCAGCGCTCTACCCACTGAGCTAAATCCCAGCTGAAGAGTTAATTAGTTTACTTCAATTTCTTTTAAAAGTGGACTGTTAATCCATAGTTTAAATCTGTACCCTCAAACTCCTGAGCAAAAAATTTGTAAAGATTTCACCTTTTCTATTGTTTCCTAAGAGCATCCTCAGCATGGAACAATAGTGAGAGCAATGAACTTAGTTTGAAGATATCAAGGTTCTGGTTTTGACTGTGAGGCTTGGGGCAAGTCACAACATATGAATCCCACTTTTCTTGACTACACAGTCAGAATATTTGTACTACTTGCTTTCTAAAACCCCTTCCAGTTCCAGGATTCAGTGGAGATTTTTGTGACTCTGTGAACAGTATTTAATTTGTATGGAAAGAAGAAATGAAGCACTCATTTCCTATGGTCTTATACTTCTCTTACCTCTTGTTGAGCATCATCAAATTGAAAAATTATAGTGTTCTGTTATATGGCTATGAAGATGTTTCTAAGTGTATTAAAGGTATGTTCTCTTTTCTAAATACTTGCCCTTACTGATCATTGTGAAGGTTAGTGTGGTACTAGAACAGGCCCTGAATTCCCATTCCTAACGTAAACACTCTGATTCTGCCTCCATTTAATTAGCTCTGACCAGAAAGAAACATGTTGCTCTCAACTGTAAAAGTATAAATCAGACAAAGAGAACCTATGATACTTTTTCTTCCCTTTCCATCTTAACCCCATCCCTCAAATATACACTTTCATTATACTGGATTATCCAGGTGGAACTAATGTAAAAAGAGTCCTTTGAAGCAGAAAGAAGCGTGCATGAATTAAGGAGAACTTTGCAGATGCTACATAGCTGGCTTTAAAGATGGAGGTCAAGTGATTAAATTTTAATTATCCCTTGCCATGTAAATTAACATATTCACAGGTTCCAGGGATGACAAAAATAGACATGGCAGGGGTGCAGTGATTCTGCCTACCAGACTGTTTGACTTAAAAGCATAGCTTCAAAAACTTCTGGAGGTAACACATCTGGTTTATTTCCTTTATCCTACCCATCTCTTCTGGCTGCTAGGAGCTTAGGTCGTTTAGCTGTGTCCTGCTCCTTTCTCTCTTCTACATATCCTCCATTTTAGAATGTGGTACATCCAGTCAGTTCTTGAATATATCATGTCTTCTCATTTTAGGATCTGGTTTTGCAATAAATGTGGAGGACTCTTTTCTTCCCTCCTGCTCAACCACCATCTCAGGGGTTAACTCCTTAGGGAAGCCTTTCCATGTGCTGAAACCCACACTGACTGTTCCCTCAGCCAGCTTCTATAGCCCATTTATGGTGACCATCATAGTTAAATCCTTGTTCTTTTGATTTCTTCTCCAACATGCCACACACACTGTCCTGAGCTGGTGAACGGAAATTGCTACTTTGTGAATATCCTGCTTTTCCTTTTTCCAGCTCTCCTTTTGCCTTGTGATCTGCCTTTTAAAACTGCTCAAAAATAATAAAAAAATAAAAAAAAACATAGCCCCCATCTTTGCTGGATAGTGTTTCTGCCCTTGTCAGCACTTAGCATTCCAGAGTTATGTCACATTTCAAAAGGCTGTGCTTCAACATGTTCTGGGAGAGTTTTCCCAACACAGCATATCATGTGTTTATCTTGAGATTGGTAGGTTTAATTATTAAAAGGCTTTGGAGCCTGTCTTAACAAAGTTTTGTGAAAACAAATTAATATCTCTTATTCCGCCACTAAATATGAAGGAAAAAGTCATTCTTTCTCAATGTGATACCTACAATATCCTACTTTTTAAATATTGCCTGTATCATGGTAGAAACTATATAAAAACTGGCAATTTGAAAATTATCCAAAGAATCCTCACGTGTATAAAGCCATTTATACATAGCATAGCCACTGTATCATTTTTATAGCTGTAAAATACTAGAAACATTAAATGTCCACCAAAGAACTACTTAAATATTACAGTGCTAAAAATATTATCTAACAGTTAAAAAGAATGGGATGTGTGTGCTGACAGAACAATCTCCAAGATGTTTAAAGGGAAAGGTAAAATACATGCCTATAGAAAATTTCTCAGATAATCCAAGAAACTTAACAGCCATTGTTTTTGGAGAAGTGAACTATGGATTGGGAGTAAGAAAGAGACCAATTTTTGGTTTATTTCCTTTATCCTACAGTTATGGCCTGATATCGAATCATTGGAGGATGCAAGTTACTTTTTGTCTCATAAGGCATTTCCTTCCCAGCAGACTGTCCTCATGAAGTCATCTTCTTGAGTTGTTAGGTTGGCCCCAGTCGAAGTAAATTCTCCTCTCAGGGTACATGCACTTAATAATTTAAAACATAAATAACCTCGTACCACCTATATTCATTGATTCTTTTATCTTTTTTTTTTTTTTTTT
>VMDO01000774.1:5117-215029 GCA_007922755.1 Pedetes capensis | reverse complement strand
TCTGCAGCATTTCTGTGCTGGGGCATGAGGAAAGTTGTTTTATATTTTCTTAAGTGCTGTGACAAAAAGTCCTTTCACATTTCTTTGGAGCACTTTTGGAATTGCTTAACTATAATTAAACAACTTAAGAAAAGTAACAACGGCAAGCTTTAAAGCCATTTTTGTTTTGCTGTCATTGGTCCTCATGCAACACAAATTAACCTATCATCCAGTTCAGCCAAGCACCTGCTGAGCTCAGGCAGACCTGTAAAAAGGAGGCCCCAACACAGCAGGCCTCCTCCTTTAGCTATGTACTAAAAGTTCTGTATTCTATTATCTCCCTCAAGATCAATGCCATAAGAGAAGCTGCAAGCAAGTTAGAAACATTTTTAACCTGAAAGGAAAATGAACAGTAATATTTTCCCCAAAGACTTTTGCTATGCACCATGTTACCGTATCAGGAGTTTTAGTTTCAAAGTTGAAAATCCGATTGGTACTAATAGTCCTTCCAAAGACAATTTATGGGCGGTTTTAGAGTTGGGACATTCAAAAATATTCAATGGATAGAAAGAGGATTTACTATATTCAGAAATGTGCTATAGTTCTGAGGACACAGTGGCAGAAAGTCCTAGGGATATTTGTGGCAGTTCATATGAAGTTTGGACTACATATACTACCTTTTGCTATAGCTGAAAACTTTGAGGAAAATGATATATTTTTAAAAAGTCTTAAGCCTAGTTACCTAAAAAATATTTTGTTAATATAATCTAATGTAATTTCACTTATTTAGGGGTTTAGATATGAAAACATCTTTAAGAGCCAATAAAAATATTATAGAGAAAAAAACACTTAAAAAATTGAGGTTAAGAACTTTGAGGCATTTCTTTTGGCTGTAAACATACAGTTTACTGTCCCTTGTTGAAACATAAATATTTGGGTTTCCTGAGCTTCACGGATAACAGCAAGAGGCAAGTTTGCATAGAAAATTTGCAGTATGTTGACGATTTTACTTTAAAAAAAAACAAAACCTTTTAAGGACCATTTGCTCTTGTTTTTAAACTTCATATTTTAGTTAATAGTGCTCATCAAGCTGTGAGACTGATAAGCAGGCTGATGAGATATATAAGGCAGCTGGGGGAAAGATGGAATTAGAGTTTTTAAATCCACAGGATATCATGATAAGGGGTCTTAAGCATGTACTTGAAAAGTAGTGCCATATTAATTTGGTTAGAAATTAAACCATGTTTTGAGATTGGAAGCCCAAGGCAAAAAGAGCTCTTCTGTGCTGAATGGCACAGCCTGAGGGCAAGAAATGAAGCATCTTTTCCTTCGAGGAGGCCTCAGCAGATCACTGAATGGTGAAGCCACTCAGCTGGTCAGGTAAGGACGGTGGCCACCTGCCAACATCAGGACCAACCCTCTGCACGTGGCTGATTCTAGCTCTGGGGTCTGAATGCCTGACAGGGAAGTTTACCTCTGCTGGTCTGAAGTCTCTAAGCTGTTCTGAGGAGGACATCTCCTGGGACCCGTCCTCAGAAACCTTTGGAAAGGAAGAAGCTAGGCTAGGTCGCAGTGCATACCACGAATGAGAACAATGGCAGTGCTTGCCAACACCTCTGGATCTAACACAAGATGGTCAACAAGGGGCAGAGTCCTGCCAAGGACTCCACTTTACTTCTTCTGGGACTGGTTTTTACACATGGTGAGGATTTGCTTCAGTACTTTCTGGACATCTTCATCCATTTGGCCCTGGGAAATTCACACATAAGACATGCATTAGAACCTCAGCTAAGTCATGGCACTTTCTCCCCTGAGGAATAAAGATGGCTGCTAGAATGAAGCTCTTAGCATATTCCCTCCAACTTTCAGAAGAATGTCAGCCCTTATGGATTCCCACATTTCCATGTGGACCTGAGTCAGGAGAGGGCCCTGCTCTCATCCATCTGGAGGATGATGATGAGGCCCGATCTTCCAAAGACCTCAGTAAAGGGTTATCTGGAATCTTAGTTGATAATGTGAGCCCAGCTACTAAGAACATCAACAAACACAAGGAGAAGATGGTGGTGGAGACTCTGAGAATATTGGCATGCCTGGAAAAGAAAGCCTGGGTCTTCCTGAAAGGAAAACCAGACACATCTTCATTTCTCAATGAGGAGACTGCTTCCAGTACCCCGGGCAAGAGGTTCTTGACACAAAATCCAAAGCAAAGCAAAAGGCATTTTAAAGTAATGGAGGAGATACTCCTCTAATTCTTGTTTATCTCCTAGTTCGATGGTGGGAGTTTGGGCAACAAATGCTGTTGTATTTCTTTGGGATGTCCACATACTTCACTGGGTGTTACCATACCTGTACAGCATACAGAAGATGCATTCTGTAAACTGATATGACCTCTTGGTGTTGCTTCTTGCATTCCTAGGAAGAGACAATTTGACATTATTACAAAGCTTAGATCTTTAAAGAACAAAACCAAAAATCTATGAGAAAGCTATCAACAGATGCTATATAGTGGCTTCCCTCCACTATATACTAGCATAGTAAACTTCTATAATTGTGAGTTCACTGGCTTGTGTATTCCTGGGTATTTGTCGGTATTCTTAGAGAAAAACCTACCTATTTCATCTTAGTATGTCAACTCTAGAAAAAAGCTTATATAAAAGTAGTTTTAAAAATATATGTAGACATACTTATGCAAATAGACAGATGCATTCACTCAAAGTAAATGCTCAAAGGCAAAAAGTAATTATCTCAATGCTGCTGAATTATAGGCAACCTTTATAAAACTTTTGAGACTTCAGCTTTTCTATAATGATCAAATATTTATTAATTTAATTAAAATACCTATTCTTTGTAAGGGAGTTACTGATCGCTCAGTATATAGCTTGTGTCATGTAATCCCCTGAGTAGCTCAATTAGTTAGCCATTAGCCTACCAAGGAGGCAAACAAGGTAGTAGTCCCACCCTCTAATCGGTCGTTACACTATTACACTTGCTGATGCTTTTATTTCCCCTTGTTGAGCTGTTACTCCAGGTTCTTTCTGTGATTCTTTCCAGGATCCTAATTCAGCTCTAAATTCTTCTCTTTCTAAGAGGTCCTTTCTTCTACCTTATGAAAATTGAGGCCATCAAATATGGATTACTTCAAAAATCTACAAATGTCTATTAATGCTCACCTCCCTATCAGTATCAGGATATGAGCTCTCCGGCTTATTAAAGGACAACCTTTGAAAACTTAGTCTTTTGAAGTTCACGCCATAAGAAGGAACAGTTGGTACAGGCCAAGAATAACTTATCTGAAATGCTTGGGACCAGAAATGTTTTGGATTTTGGATTGTTTCAAATTTTGGAATATTTACATAAACTCTACCAGGTTAGCATTCCTAATCTGAAAATATGAAATCAGAAATGCTCCAAAATTGGAGGATTTTTTTTGACCATATGTCAATACTCAAAAATTTGCAGATTTTGGAGCCTTTTGAATTTTGGATTTTCAGATTAGAGATAATCAGCCTGTACATCTCTTGGTGTTATTTCTTCCCACCTTATGGTTTTATCTTCTGATCACTGTGCTCCTTTCCATTCTTGCCCCTGTCCATCATTTGGCTGTTTTTAATATCAGGGTGAAAGATCCACCTAACATCTGGGCCCCTCAATCCTTCAACCTCAGCTTCAATGACTTGTTCTTTTTTTTCAGCCCCTCATTTTCATGGTCATAACCCTGCCTCTGTCATTATCACCTCTGAAATCTCAGTTGAGAGCACCCCATCCTCTGCCTACCATCTTCTGTCTTTTGAGCTTCCCCTGATCCCTGCTGTGATTCTTCAGTCCCAGATACCTATTTGCTTATTCACTTAGCTATCAGTCACCCAACTACAGTCTAGATTCTATCTCATCACTCCACTGGAATGTCTATTGTCAAGGTGACCAAAGGCCATCCAAGTGACACATTTCATTTCTTGGTGAGTAATGATGAGTCCTTATTCATCACTTCAAGTGTCAATGCAAACAACCCTGTAGGAAGCTTTATGTGATTCAGCCAGACAGGGAAGACACATTTCCTCTGTACATCACTGCATGTTGGGCATCTCTTTATCAATGGATGTTAACATGTTAACTTGTACTGAGTAAAAATTCTTTGAAGGCAGAGACTGGGCCTTACTCATTTTTATATCACTGGCATGGTCCAATACTGATATACAATAAGAGTTCAACAAATACATGTTGGGCCAACAACCATATCACTCAGGTGTCCAATCTCATCAAATCTCAGAAGCTAAGCAAAGTTGGGCGAGGTTAGTACTTGGATGGGAGACAGCCCAGGAATACTGGGTTCTATAGACTTGAGAGAAGGACCTGGCTGCCCAATATGCCATTGAAAACCCTATGAATAGCACAGATGCATTGACAACCGTGGCAGACATGGGACAGTGTTGAGTAGTGTTTCATCTGTTATACACAGGGTCATTATGAGTCAGACTTGACTCAATGACACCTAACAACAACAAAACATATGTTTAATAATTACAAGAATTACTGTAAAAACCATTAGCGCTTTATCTACCAATCTGAAATAATTATTTTATTGTGAGAAGAATAACCTGGAGATACCAGTAAGGAGCATCTCCTCCTGATTATTCCACCACTGCTAGAGTGCTTAACAGGGGCTGGGGTTTAGCTCAGTTGGTAGAGTGCTTGCTCAGGACACTCTGAGACCCTGGCATAGCACTGTAAAAATGGGAAAATGACCTGGCAGCCCACTCCTGAAAGAATCCTGAAACAATCAGCCATTGAAAACCCTATGAATGGCAGAGAAGCACTGGCATTAGTGCCAGGCATGGCACAGTGTCAGGGAGTTGTTCTCTTGTACATAGGGTCGCTATGAGTTAGACCTGACTCAGTGGCACCTAACAATAACAACAGAGCATTTGACACCTGAAGAGCTAACATCATACTTTCTGGTCCAGCAGAGTAAGGACTGCAGAAAACTGGATTAGTGTTAAGTCTATACTGAAGAACTTATCCAATCTATATTCTGTTTGTAAATTTTAGCTAGAGGCAGTCCGTCTAGGGCAGACTAACTCTTAACTACTATGGAAAATGTAACATACCCTTGGTAACTACAGCTTTAACAGGAATTGTGGTAGGCTATATAATAGCCTTCCAAAGATGTCCACATCCTAATCTCCAGAACCTGTAAATGTTATCATATATGGCAAAAGAAGATCTTATGGATGTTACTAAGGGTTTAGAAATGGGGAGAGAGATTATAATGGGTTATCTGAATAGTCTTTAAATCTAATAACAAGGGTCTTTACAAGACAGAGGCAAGAAAGTAAAGTCAGAGGCAGAAGGAGGAGATGAGGGAACAGCACAAAGTGATATGTCTGAAGATGGACAAAGGACCATGATCCCAGGAAAACAGGTGGCTCTAGAAGCTAGAGAGTCAAGGGGATGGATTCTCCCCTAGAGCCTTGAGAAGAATCAGGCCTGCTAACACCTTGCCTTTACTCTAGTGAAATTAATTTCACACCTCTGATCTCTAGAACCATGAGATGATAAATTCATGATGTTTCAAACCAGGTTTGTGGTGATTTTCTTACAACAGCCATAGAAAACCAAAACAGATATGAAAGGGCTTTCCTGGGTGAAATAAAGAGGTCCAAGAAGCAGCTTCAAATATGTGGATCCACAACTACCAAAGAACTTGGCCCCTTATGTCAAAAGGCTCTTGTGACTGCCAGAGTTGGGAAATGACCATGAGAGAAAAAGAAGAGTGACAAATCAGTGAATGAGTGTCAAGCAGGGTCCTGAATCCTCCCTTCTGGGCAATTCATCCTACTGGTCTCCTTGCAGATGATGCCTGGGAATTCCAACAGTGCTCCCCTCTTTTGCCCTCACTGAAGAAGTCTTCAATCCAACTCACTGAAGTACAACAAGCCTCTAGTCTGGCAGTCATTTGTCCATGGCTGCTTGCCTTCACCCTAAGTCTATGTAGCCTGCCTCGCCCTCCACCCCAGCCCAGGCAGTGGGAAGGAGCACACTCACAGCCAGCTGGCTCTGCAGCTGTTTGACCTGCTGCTGCAGCACTTCCAGCTGCTGGCTCTGTCTTTTGGATGAGCTTGTTGAGTAGGAGAGCTGCGAGAGGCTGTTCAGGGCCTCCTTCAATTTGGTGACTTCCTTCGACATCTCATTTATCTAGTAAGAAAGGAAAAATCAGTACTAACAAGTCGTACCATGTCTACAGAAGCAAAATCAGGATATTTTTCGGCCTCTGATATAAGTAATTTCTGATGGCCTGTGGGACTTGAGACTCCGGAACAATTCCTTTTTTATTTTTTAAAGGAAATCCATAAAATGAAAGAGGTAACACAATCAGTAAAGCCAACAAAGCCTGCTGTATGAATTCCATTCAGATAAAGGCCCCTGAATTACAAACTGTATTTTGGTTCATGAGGATAACAAAAGCTATGATGCCAATTTCTTTTACCCTTTAAAGGAGTGTGGTTAAATACCTCAGAACAAGGATTAGAGGGATTCTTTATTTGGAGACATCTGTCTTCTCCAATATTGCCGAAATGGTCAATCAAGAGTAAATTCTGGGAGTTCTGACAACCTCCCACCTGGCACTGCCACTCCTTGTGGCCCCACCCCATAGGCTTTTGAAGCTCTTTCACAAATAGTCATTACAAAAGGATAAAGTGCTCTAATGCCATTCAGGGCCTTCAGCACAAGGGAGGAGGCATGCAGAGCAGACTCAGGTACAGAACGATCCTCAGCTTACTCTTTGCTTCCCTCTTTTCTCTGTACCACACCCGGTGGCATCTCTAAATTGCCTGCTCCCCACATTGCTCTCTACCCATCCTAAACACCTCTGAAAATGGAGGCCATAGAAAACAGTGTTTGTATTGCCTCCAGAGATGAGGAGCTCATGGAGTTCTGAGAAGTAAGGTTAAGTCTAAGAGTATTTGGGTTTCCATAAAATCGAGGAATCTATTCTGGATTCAAAAAGAAGAGCTGAAGTTCGAGATAGATCACATGTACTTGTGATATTTCTGATCCGTAATACTGGCAGAACTTTTGTTCCATTATTTTTAAACGACAAACATGTACCAAATATATGAAAATACTTTAATATAAGAGGAAGTCACAAAAGATTGGTACTTTTTAAAAATCAATCTCTAACATACTCTTTTTTTTTGAGACAGGGGTCTTGCTATGTAGACCAGGATAGCATCAAACTCTCCATCATCCTGTCTCAGCCTCCCAATATCTGGGATAACAGGCGTGTGACAACATGCCCAGCTCCAACACACTATTGTTCCTGTAGCTTTGAGGACAGATATAAACATTTGCACAGCTTCTAAGCATTCACAAAAGATTAGTACCAACAAACACTGTAAATATTTAATACAATAAAAGTTGAAGGGCATACAATTTATTGCTAGAAACCCAGGAACAACAGAATTTCACCAACCTTTTTATCTTTATCCTCCTCCAGTTTTGAAGAGCTCTCTGAATATCTTTTCATTTCAGCAAGTTCCTCCTGAGCTTGCTGGAATTTTTGCAGAAGTTCATTTACTTCTTGCTCTTTAGATTTCAAGAGAGTCTGAATGTTTTCCTTTTCCCTTTTCATTTGTGAGACCTCACTTCGAACTTGGGCAACCTCTGAATGGACTTTCTCTTTCTCTTTTACTGAATCCTTTAATTTCGATGCCAACACACTTACTTCACTTTCTAAGGAAGCCTGGAGCTTTTCATAGGAAGATCTGGGTACCATTGCATCAGTCATAGCAGCTTTCTCTTCCAGGAGTTGCTTCTCCAGTTTTGCCACTTCTGCCTCCTTGCTTGCAAGGTGCTCTTTTAGGTTGTTTATTTTTTCTTCCATCTCTTTCGCAGTTGTCCGCAGTGTGGTTATCACTTGCAAATGTTCTGTGATGGACACAGAGTTCTCTTTCTGTGCATCCACCAGTTGTTTGAGTTGGGTCAACTCATTCAACACTTTTGAATACTGAGACTTCATTTCAGACAATGCCTCTTCTGCTTTAGCCCTGGATACATTTGTCATTTGCATCAGTTTCTCATGCTCTGCTTTATGGATATATTCTGCTGTTACATCCTCTAGAGATTTCCTCTTCCTATAATCCTCCAGCTCAGCCTGGGCTTCTTTATACAGCTGTGACAGCTCATTCACCTGTTTATTGAGTTCATCTATCATCCTATTCATGGCTTCTTTCATGTCCCCAGTTTCATCACTGGCTTCCTGTGTCATCTGACTTTTCAGTGTGTCTTTTAGTTTTGTGATTTCTTCTTGGGCTTCTTGGTATTTCTCAAACAAAAATGCTTTCTCCTTATTCATATTCTCAATAACAGAGCAGTATGAACTTTTCATTTCCTCATATTCTTCCACAGGTGGCTTAATCTCTCCACCTGTCTCCCTCTCCACAAGTTTTTCCTCTAACTCTCTCACTTTCTCTTTGTTTCTTTCACTTTCTTCTAATGCATTCTGCAGATCTCGCTTTAGCACATCTATTTCTTCATCAGTGGCTCTCACCTCATGGGGATGTGAATAGCTTTCCAAACTCTCATGTGAGAGGAGACCCAGTTTCATCTGCTTCTGCACACTGAGGACCTCTTTCATGGCCTCCTCATATTTGCTCTGAGTTTCTTTAAGTTTCTGACTAAGGTCAGAGCCGTTCTCTGAAATCTCTGTGTTGTTCAAGCACACCAGGTCAGTCTTTCGGGACTGCAGTTCAGCCTGTAGCTGCTTCCTCTCTGTTTCAGAGCTCTCCAACCTCTTCTGCAAATCTTGCAAAAGCTCTTGTAGTTGCTGAATTCTGACATCACTGTTGAGAGTGGATTTCCCTGAAGAATGTGCTAAGACAGATGGAGATGATTTGGAGTCTAGGGGAGAGGCTTCAGTGGGTTTGCCCAGGGACGGGGCGAGGTCAGTCTGGGTAGAATGGAAAGAGTCAAAGCTTAAGTCTGCATCAGCCTCCTTGGGTGATTTGGCCTGAGAAAGAAAGAAGAAATTGACACCAAAGACACAATTAGGTGAGCAAGCAACGAAAATGAGATGAGCAAATTGGAAACTTAGGTATATAATTGCAATGTAATCATTTTGCATGAGTATTCTGGCACCATAAAAATGTGGGCTGGGACATGAGAGTTGGGTTAATGACATAAAGCAACTTTGTGAAAAAAGATTATTTGTATCATTTAAAAAATATTAGAATTTTTTTGTTTGTAAAACCTCTAATTCAAATTTTTCCTTTGTTTCTCATATCATTCTAGTTGTGGGGTGAAGGGGCAATAGGCACAGAATCATTATTTCCTATCAAGTTCTTAAGACTGCTAGATGATCAAATTTACCAAATAAATGGCAAATGTATATATATTTAAATAGAAAAAGTTTAGTGTATATAAAAATTGAAATAATTTATACATATCAATTGTCATATATCATTCTATGTATATCATATACAGGTGAAATTTACTTATATCAGTAAATTTTACCTATATATTCATTTATATTTTATAATACATAATTGTCATACTATGCCTATCATGCTATATAATTACATATAATTTAGCATTTTCAGAAATAAAATAAACAACACTCTCAAGAAACAAATAATTTGAAACCGTAAGATGCTTAAAGCTTACTACATTAAAAGAAAAAACTTAGATAACTATTTAAAACAAAATACACTTGACTACCCTTGAAAAAACAAATAACTTGAATCTACAGAATAATCTGTGGTAGCAATCTATTTACCTACCTGTAATTTATCTTGCAACTCCTTATTGTGTAAGGTAAGGGAAGCAACTTTTGCTTGCAATAAGACAAGAAGATCTTGTTGGTCAACTTCAGAACTTATATCCAACAAACTATCAGCACCTTGGAATAGAGATAGGCAATTTAAAAAAGTTAAACTGTTATTTCCCTAACCTCTAACTAACTCACCTTCTGATTTAATCCAGTTCCTCTTCCTAGTTCTGCCTGAAACCCCTTACCAGCTGGATAGATGAACGGCAATTTTTAGGTACTGGTGTTTCCTTACTGTGGAATCATTAGCACAATGCTTGATAGACACAAGTGTATAGAAGCTGATTCTGAAAACTGATGGGTCAGGCAATTTTTCTATTCACTTGGTTAAGTGTCATATCTTGGGTATTTTTGTTTCTTTCCTGTGCTTCATAAGTCCCAGTTCTATGAATCCTTTTAGAACTGTCTCTGGGATCTAGTTTATTTCTTATCCTCATGATTGTACTTCAGATGCAACCACCTTCCTTGGAAACTCTGCAAATGGCTTCTCAACAAATTGCTAGCCCTCCCTTCTCCCCAGTAAAAATGTGGCCTGGACAATAATGTCAACTTATCTTCCTAGAACATATTGTGATTGGGCCATTCCTTTCATTCAAGTGCTTTAATTGTTCTCCCTCTAGAAATAATCTCCAAATTCCTTTCTCTGGGTAAAGTCCTCTATGTTTGGCTCCAATCTGCTTTTTCAGATTTATGACTAACAAGACGGACCTGGCAACCCACTCCCAAAACTCAATCCACCACTGAAAACCCTATGAACAGCAGAGAAGCACTGACAATAGTGTTTCGTCTATTGTATGCAGGATTGCTGAGTTGGATACCGACTCAACAGCACCTAACAACAACAACAACAACAACAACAACAACAACAACAACATATCTTTCCTGGATTGATGGTTCCCATTTTGTCTTCTATATTCTCAATATACATTGTTTATCTACATTAATACCCTTGCTGCATCTCTCCTAAGATAACTTTTAGGTATGTTTTAGGACCCATTTTAAATTTGCACTCACTGATCACCCACTGTAATCACTGTTATTGGCAAACCACATATTTTAAACATTGTATTAATTGATTATCATGTCAAAATAACATCTAAAGCAGTGCTACTCAAAGTGCTCACTGAAACAAGGAACTTGCTCCAGGTATGTACTGCTCCTTTTATAAGAAGACCAGACAGTCTTCTTATGAAAATATGTCACCTGGACAAATGACATACCCAGATGAATTTTTGGTAGAAACTCCTTAATTACTGCCAACTGGCAATAGTTTACAGACCACACTACAATAGTATATATATAAATTTTTTCTAGTATGCTTTTCATTTTCTCATAGCCATTTAATGCAGAGATGAAAACTTTAATCTCAATTTGGATGGATGCAAAAATGTTTCTTCAAGGAAAAGCTTGCTTCTGATGTCTGGTGTCTAAGCCACAGCTTCCTGCATCCTCTAATATGAAGTCTGGTGAGCCTCCATTCTGGTAGAATAAACTAAAACTGGGAGCATGACTATAGCTCTAAGCAATAGAAATTGAAATTACTTCTAAGATACATTGGATGGTTTTTAAGTCACCCAATGTAACACTTGTTCAGTTATATTAAAATTGATCTCTGCCAAGAACTAGAAATTTTTTTTACTATTTCTAAATTCTGCAAATCAAAGCCTCCAAATATATATGAAATGCACAATACTCTAAGAAGCTGAATGCTGGGGCAAAAGGGACCCTTTAAAATAGGGTCCCTACCTATATTTAAAATTTATTCTGAAGATATTGTATTTATTTGTTTGTTTGTTTGTTTATGGGGAATTGAGACAGGATCTCTCTTTGTAGCCTAGGGTAGCCTTAAACTCACAACCCTAGGAGGGACTCTTGGAAGAGTCAATAATTAACCCCTATTTTGGTGAGGCTGTCTGCATACCACTGTGGCATCCCATCCTGTCTGTGAGATCTCAGAAGCTAAGCAGAGTCAGGCCTGTTTAAATACTTAGATGGGAGACTGCCTGGGAACACCAGGTGCTTTAGGCTTGGGAAAACGACCGGACAGCAACCACTCCCAAAAAACAATCAGCCACTGAAAACCCCAAGAATAGCAGAGAAACACTAACAATATTGTTTTGCTTGTTGTACCTAAGGTCATTATAAGTCGGACGCCAACTCAACAGCACCCAACCACAATGGTGAAGACAATGTGACTGTATGATTTTACTAACACTGTGTCTTTGCCTGCTGTGTATACTTAGAATCAAAAGTGGCAAAGTTAGATTGTGGCAGCCACAGAGGTACATGGTTCCTTTCTGACTTTGTGATATAACTTGTTGCTCAGCTGCAGTGAGTGTTATGCGCCACTCCCTGGCAGTCCAAAGCTTATGGGCTACATCTCAAAATAGTGTTTTTAAATGTATAAGATAAAGTATGGGGCTGGGATTTAGCTCAGTTGGTAGAGCACTGCGCTGCTGTCTCTGAGGTCTGGAGTTCAATTCCCAGCACCGCAAAAATGGGAGAAGGACCTGACAATCCACTCCCAAGGCAATCCCAAAACAGCCATTGAAAACCCTATGAGGGTCGCTATGAGTCAGATACCGACTGGAAGGCACTTAACAAAAACAACAAGATAAAGTATACAGGCTATAGTAAGCTTATTTTATAATATGCCCAATAACAAAATCTAAAAACAGGTACAATAACTACCATAATTTTTAGTGGAGATAGTACAAATTTTTCAACATACCTGCAAATAACAGTAAGGTGATAAGGACTGATCTGAAGTTTATTATCTACATTCATCATTGAAAGAAATGCTATCATTTAGTTAGGGACAAATGAAAATAGAAATATGATTCTAAAATCCAAACTCAGAGATTCTTTAAAATCCAGGGTAAAGCCCTGCACAGTACAGACAGCATCAGCTTGTGCATTATTAGCAACTATGTGATGGACAGCAGGATGGTTCTCACAACCTTAATACACAGAGTTCCCTAACTGGCCTTGTTCTCTTTAAATGGACATGGAATAAAGAAAGTCTGGTCAAGGGAACAATAACAGATTATCCTTGAACTTACCTGTAGTACTGTCACTTAGTCTGTCTTTATTTTCTCGTATAGAACTAATCTCAGCCTGTGGGAACACAAAAATCACTTAAAAAGAATATTCCTAAGTGTAGCATTGCACCAAAGAATGAAGCATATTTTCCTTCTTGAGTTTACAGAGAGCAGAGTCGGTGTTAACCTACTAGCTAAACAGATAGAAAAATCTCAAGGAAAGAAGATATTTTAAAATAAAGGTCAATAAAAATGACAATTATCTTCTTGTTAGGTTCCATTGAGTCAGGTCCGACTCATAGCAATCCTGTATATAAAAGAATGAAACACTCTTCGACAGTGTGCCATGCCTGGCACTCAGTCAGTGCTTCTCTGCTATTCATCCGGTTTACAACAGTGGATTGCTTCAGGAGTGGATTACCAGGTCCTTTTCCCTAGCCTGTAGCACCTGGTATTCTCAAGTGATCTCTTATTCAAGGACTAACCAGGTAGACCCTGCTCAGCTTCTGAGATCAGGGGGCATTGGATGCTAGGGTTCTATGGCTACAGATAATTATCTACTAATGCATAATTTCTGTAACATCAGAAGTGCCAAGGGGTATAGTTTCAAAATATTGTTCAGAAATTTCCTTCAGTGAGTGCAACACAAATATACTTAAAATAATTTTATGTATCAGCTCATTTATTGGGCTACAGAGTTCCAAGACATAACAAAGATTACTTTCATAATGAAGCCAAGTAGAAGTTGTATTTGTCTCGGTCAAATATTAATTAAAGAATATTAAAGGTAGATTATTTTAGCTTTACCACTTTTTAAAATTATATTCTGTTAATATCTTATTATTAATCTTTCTCAAAGAGATGGTAATGAATAAGACCTGTCAGGGAAGAAAAAGGTAACTGTATAAGAGAATAAAAATTTGTATGGTCTCGTATTGGCAATTGATCCCCTAAAGATTTCCTCTAACCCTCTATCCCTGAATAGATTAATATATTGCAAAAATTGTTACACCTTCAAAGATAGATTCTCATTTGAAGGCTATTACTTCAAACATTACAATAACTTGCCAAAAAGTTACTATGCTTCATCTAGATGAGTCACAGACAATGATAAGAGAGACCATTTTTCAGCAAAGGAACTTTTATAAAAGCCCAAATGTTAAAAATTAAGTGGCTCATTTTTGGCAAGTGCCTATCTTTACAAAATGGTGTTCTTTCCTTTTTTTAAAAAAAGTACTTATTTTCTCAACTTACATAAGGTACAATAAACTGCATCCATCAAATACTTCAAATAAAGTTGTATGTATTTATTATGTATAACATGATTTTTAAAATACATATATACTGTAGAATGGCCAAATTAAGCTAATCAACATACGCATTACCGCACATACTTACCATTATTTTTGTAATGAGAACACTTAAAATCTACTCTTAGCAATTTTCAAGGATACAACACATTGTTATTGACTATAATCATCATATTGTACAACAGATTTGAATTTATTCCTCCTATCAAACTGTAGAAATGGCATGGTGTCGGGTAGTGTTTTGTTCTGTTATACATAGGATAGCTATGAGTCAGACCTGACTTGACAGCACCTAACAACAATAACAACAGACTGAAATATTCCTTTGCCCAACCCCTCGCCAACTTCCCCACTTCCCTTAACACCTAGGGCCACCATACCACTCTCTGCTTTTATGAGTTCCGTTTCTTTAGATTGCACATAAATGACATTCATCTCCTTTTTTGTTTATTTATTTATTTATTTATTTATTTAGGTTTACTTTGTAGCCCAGGATGGCTTCAAACTTGGGTCAGTTCTCCTACCTTAGCTTCCCAAATGCGGGGATTACAGGCATGTGCCACCACACTTGGCTATGTATCCTTTATTAAAAGGAGGAACATTAACTATGCTAGTAAATGTGATTTATTTTCCCTATTGTTTTATACTGTCCATGTCAAGAAAAATAATCAAGAGGCCTTTTTTGGGGAAAAGGTTATAAACCAAAGATTCAAAGGTATATTCTGTTTTGGCCAGTGTTGTATAACTTTAAGCAAATCTATTGTGTATCTTAGAGCTTGGTTTAGCATAGTTGGTAGAGTGCTGCTCTGTGCTCTCTCAGGCTCTAGGTTCAATCCCCAGCATCACAAGAATGGGAGAAGGATGTGGCAGCTCATTCCCAAAACAATCCTGAAATAATCAGCCATTGAGTTGGACCCGGCTGGATGGCACCTAACAACAACAATTGTATATCTTAAAATACAATAACAAAAGTGAATAAAGAAAGGAAATACCTTGAAAGGTGCTTCAGCAAAAAATACTGATTCCTTTCCTGAAAGTGGTGTGGAAGTTATTGATCTTGGAGAAGACACATCACTCAACTAAAAAAAAGAAAATGGAAACTACTATTAAAGAATGTGTCTTCAAAGTCTTTTCTTCTCCAGTGTTGAAGAATCAACTGTTTAATCCATGTAATTATAACTAATAGTATCCTTAGTTTTAATTAATCAAGGGATAAAATTTTCAAGGCATTTTAGCCACTTCAAACATGTTTGAAAGTTTGTAGAGTATAACTAAGTAAATGCTACTATATTAACTAGAATCAATTTTAAAAATCTGTAATATTTCTACTGCAGGCAGAGAATATTAATGAATATATTAACATGTATTTAAAATTACTTATCAGATGAGGTGTTCCTCTCTACTATTTGTATGGGGCTAGGGTTTAGCTCAGTTGGTAGAGTGCTGCTCCACACTTTCTGAGGATCTTGGTTCGATCCCCAGCTCTGCATAAATGGGAGAAGGATGTGGCAGTCCACTCCCAAAACAATAAGCCATTGAAAACCCTAAGAGGGTCGCTATGAGTAGTATGCGACTCAACTGCACTGACCAACAATAACAACTACTTGAATATAGATTATTTTCTTTACAACATACGATTTTTTTAAAATAACAAACCCTATTGTTATTATTGTTGGGTGCCATCAAGTCAGGTCTGCTTCTTAGTGACTCTATGTGCAAGAGAATGAAACACTCCCCAACACTGTGCCATGCCCAGCTCTATTGTCAGTGCTTCTCAGCTATTCGTAGGGTTTTCAACGGCGGGTTGTTTAGGGAGTAGATTGCCTATTCCTTCTTCCAACCTGTTTTTATTTTCCATTCCTTAGATTTTCTAAGCTTCTTCCTCTAAGGAAGTCACTGCAAGCTCAGAAATAAAAATGACTTTTAATATTAACTAACCATAAATAAAATTAGGAAGGCAAACATATTTTAGTAATGTCTTAAGAAGCCAACTAAAATTTATTTTCATCTAACTGCCTCACTAGCTACTCATCCTCCTTCCCCTTACCTACTCCTGTTAGTATCAGGAACTAAAAATAGAGTGAAATTATATTATTATCTTAGGGAAAGAATTTCTCTCGTAAGATTTTGTAGTTTCCATGACATTTTTTAAAAAAAACAAACAGCTCAATTCTACAGCTTTGATACAGACAAAAACCAACATTGTTTCTATAGTAATAATCAAGATTCTTCTTACCATACTTTGTAATTTACTTCTTGTTCTTCATCTTTTTTTTTTTCTTTTTGTGGCACTGGGCTGGGGATTCAACCCAAGGCCTTGCACATGCTAGGAAAGTGTTCTACCACTGAGCTACATCTGTAGCCCCACAATGTATAATTTAAAACCACTAACGAAAAATTTTAATGTGCACTTAAGGGTCAGATATAAAACACTCCTATGTAACCTACACACAAGGTGCTGGCTTCATTGTTGCATGTCTGCTGATTGTTGGTTTGCTTTTGTTTTTACCTGGGTAGGACTGATAGGAGGTGGTGGAGCTTTGCGTTTTTTTGGAGTTCCACTTCTTTCTGAGCTTATTTTAGAGACTTGATCATGCTGAAAGTTATCACAGTCCAAAGAATGGAAGTGGGTTAGTTAGGTTAGTAAAGTCTGAGCAAGTAGATTCATCAAATAAATGAGAAAAACCTCAACAGTTCATGCATTCCTTAATTCATCAAGATCTGAAATCTGCTATCAATATAAAAATAAGTAATATGCATGCTTTAAGCTTTCCTCTAGCACCCCATGCTCTCATAGTAAAAACATAAAAGAACATAAGACAAAACCAGATTAAGTTGATGTGAAGAACTGGGAGAACAGAAGGTGAGTTATCTGCCATAATTTGGAACCCAGAATACATTCATAGTTAGCTTTCCATCTTAATGCAAAGCAGTGGGATTTTCCACTTCATTACTTTCATCTCGACCTCTTCAAGAATGTAAACATGGCAGAAAGGGGGAACCTCATTTCTAAAAGTTATTGATAAGTAATATAGTTAGCACATAAAAAATTCAGTATTAAGTATCTGTTGGTTATGATTTCTTGAACAACCTTGATGTATAAATAAATAGAATAGCCAAACATAAACCAATAGTGAAAACATGCTCCAAAACTTCAAAACTATAGAGCAAACATTTTAATCTCTACTGTGTAAAAATGATGACATGCTCAAAAACTCCATTAATATAAAGAAGCTAACTCTTATTTTCATTAAGTAGCTAACGTTTTCATAGCCATAGGTATGTAACTATATGATATTAGAAGCTTTCAAAATATTGTTATTCAAAGTCCTAACCACATCAAACCTTTTCACATCAGTGGAAGTATTAATATATTTCAGAAAAAGATGAATATATAGGTAGCTAGTTTAAACTGACATGCTTTTGAAACAAGATAAATCATTAACACTTGCCCCCTTATAACAATGAATCATTTATTCCAAAGATATTTCAGTCCTTAAGTATTTTTGACATGGTCTTTATCACTTTTCTGGCTAGAGTTTAATCTCAACATTTTCAAATTCTCATAAGCAAAGATTTAAAACAATTACAACAACAATAACACAAACAACAATAACAACAAAAATCCTTGCCCTCAAAGATAAATACCTGCTTTGGTTTTGCTGGAGTCTTTAAATCTAAAGAGAAAAAAGTGGAAAAAAGTAAAGTAAGAACCATAATGACTCATATCTCTAATATACTTTGGATGGACACACACTCACACACACCATACATAACATTTAACACCTCATTTTTCTTCAAGCATATGTTTAAAAGAATAACAAAATATATCATATTGCACAAATTCCTTTAACCTTTGGGGAAAATGCAGTGGATAAATTTAAAACAACATTGGCTATTTTCTTTCACATACCAGCATCCTGAGAGATTTTTGATGATAGAAGGCTTTGAATTCCTGCATTTTCTGAGAGTTTGGAATAATGTAAGGCATTGTGTCCAAGAGAATCTACAAGGTTTAGGTCTGCACCCTTTTTAATTAAGGCTTCCACAATGTTAGAGCTGCCAATCTCACAAGCCAGCATGAGGGCAGTTCTAAAGAAAAAAGGAGAAACAAATTAGTACTAACCAGATGTGAAAACTCTCCTAGGAAATCATTTGTCTTGAAAACAGGAGAAAAGAAGATTAAGTGCAGTTAAACCTTTACTACACTTAATCTTCTGGAGTATTCAAAACAGAATGCTATCAAGACTAAATCAAAACATTAAACCATGTTTAGTCAAACAACATAGACATAATTTTCCACATTATTTGATATAAAATGATGGAATTTCAAATGATTGGCACAAATCTTGACCTCCTTTCACCTCAAGTACTTTAAAGAACCTACACATTGTTAAGATTACTTTTAAAAAGCAACCAATATGTTTACTTTTGTTTTACATGAAAAGTAACACGAAATGGCTTATTTAATAGTTTCATCACAGATTCAGTAGCAATGATGCCCATAAAAGTCTAGGAAAAACTGCTTTGAAATTGAAACGGGTTTTTGATTATCAAAAAAGGTAGAAAATTAAAAGCAAAGAAGTTAAAACACTTTATAACAAATCATCCAAAATATGGCTGTGATATTTTGAAAACCTCAACATTTGGGTGTCACTGAAGTCACATAATTTTCTCCTAATTGTGTAGTACCTTCCATTTTTGTCCCTGGAATTGACATCTGCTCCATGGTCCAGGAGAAAGCGACAGACCTCACTGTGGCCATTCTGTACTGCAAGAAGCAGCGGTATATTCCCATCCTATGAGAAAAAATTCAGATTTAGATTTTTACCTTGATATTACATACTGGAATTGCAGAGGCCCTTGTTACCACATTTTCCCTGTGACTTGTATTGCTGGTCTAATATTTGATCCATGATATTTTGTGCCCCCTCATAGAGCCATCATTGCATCTTTGCACAATTTTTAGGGAATTTCATTGACTAGTTTTTCCCTAGAAGCCTCATCCCCTGGGGGTGCTTGCTCCCTTAGATTTCACTCTGTCTGAATGATGTGAGGGTGCAGAACACCAAGTCTATAATGCTCAAGGAAAGTATATTATGTATATTGAGAGATAATTCTAGAGAAATGAAGGCCTTGTCTTCACATGGCATTAGAAGGACCTATTGGACCAAGTGCCATGGGACATGCCTGGAATCCCAGCAATTCAGGAGTTTGAGGCAGGAGGACTATGAGTTCAAAGCCAGACACAGCCTGCACAACTTAGTGAGACTCTGTCTCAAAACAAAAAGTAACAAAGGGGCTAGGAGTGCAACTCAGTGGAAGGGCATTTGCCTTGTATATGAGAAGCCCTGGATTCAACCTCTCAGTACTGGGGGAAAAAAATCTATTGCTCTCTAAGCAACTTCTTCCCAGTGAACCAGTTCTTCCTGCCATTCCATTCTTCTTGTCTGAGAAAGCAAAATCTTTCATAATCTTACTAGGTATAAGAACATAAGATAAATTAAGTCTATTTTTCTACTATTAACAGAAGACAAGATAAGGAGATGGATAAAACATTTAATATATCATTACAAAGGACAATCATTTTGGAAAAAAAGAAAATTAGATCCCCAACTCATGTACAAAGTATGTCAGATGGAATAAGAGTTTAAATATCATAATATAAAACAAATGAGAAAAATACTGGCAAAACATATAGGCTAGCATTGCTGTAATTCAGGGTAAGAGCAGCCTGCACAAATGGCACAAACTGTGAAGAAAAGTTACCATTCTGGGTTTTTCCTTCTGAGAGTGGGGAACATACCCCACAAGTTAGTCAACCAATAATTTTTAAGTTGTTGCTGTTGCTAGGTGCTGTCAAGTCAGGTCCAACTCATAGTGATCCTCATAGGGTTTTCAATGACTGATTGCTTTGGGAGTGGACTGTCAGGTCCTTCTCCCATTTTTGTGGTGCTGGGGATTGAACCCGGGTCCTCAGAGAGCACAGCACAACACTCTACCAACTGAGCTAAACTCTAGCCCCATTTTTAAGTTAGAGGAATTGATATTAGCAAAGAGAAAAGTCAACAAAAACAACATTTTAAAATGGGGATTTAAAGAAAATTGCAATTGCTGCTTAAGGATTAATTCTTACAGGGCAATTCCAAGCAGATTTCCTGGAATTATCTCTGTAAAATGATAATACTTTCTGGGTACATAGTACAGGTTGAGTATCTTTTATCCAAGATGCCAGAAGTACTTCAGATTTTGGATCTTATTTATTTATTTGGATTTTGAAATGTTTTCATATACATAATGAGATATCTTGGGGATGAGACCAAGTCTCAACATGATGTTCACATATGTCTCACATAGATCTGTAAACTTAGCCTGAAGGTAATTTATACATCATTTTAAAAAATTATGTGTATGAAAGAAAAGTTCCATGGTGTGGAGTTTTCCACTTGTGGTATCATGTTGACACTTAAAAACTTTCAGAGTTTAGAGCATTTTGGATTTTGGATTTTGAGATAAGGGATGTTCAACTCAGATTTGGAGAGTACAAATTTATTTACAATCACTTCACAGTATCAACTTCAGGTGCAGTGTAAACATATCAATTCTCATGCTACAGCAGGACATTTAACCCTGAAGCCATACGCCACAGGCATATAAATTTACTCTCAAAATAGTGAGGTTAAAATAGGTTAGAAGTGGCCTTCAAAGGTGGCAAATTCTAATAAGAAGATATCGAAGACGATACATGGAGTCCAAAAAGAAACAGAAGATTTCCACTTAGGTAAATTTCATTTTTATAAATCAATAGTTGATTTTATTCATATTTAGGTTGATGGCAGAGCACATGCCTGAACTTAGAAATGAATACACATATGTATACAAGTAGTGTTGTTAGGTGCCATTGAGTCTGACTCATAGTGATCCTATGTACAAAAGAACAAAACACTACCTGCCACTGTGCTATGCCTGGCACTATTGCCAGTGCTTCTCTGCTATTCATAGGGTTTTCAATGGTTGATTGTTTTGGGAGTGGGCTGCCAAGTCCTTCTCCCTACCCTACAATAGCCGGTATTCCCAGATGCTCTCCCATCCAATGACTAACCAGGCCCGACCCTGCCTAGCTTTCGAGATCAAACAAGATCAGACGCCAGGGTGGTATGGCTTTAGACATGTAAGTAGTACAGCCTACAAAATATATGGTGAGAGATCAATAAGCAATAATATACAAAACCATTTGCAAAAGAGGACTGGATTGAAAAGCAATAGAATTTTAGGTCTCTAAAGTCCCAGTGACTCTCAGGTATTCCACAGGAGGATCCTAGAGACGAGAATCCATTTCTGCCTCTAGTGACCTGCCAGTACTTACCAAATCCTTGAGGTTTATGGGGCTCTTGTGCTCGCAGAGGACCTGCACAGCTTGAAGGCAGCCTTGTGCAGCTGAAGAGGGAAAAAAACATGGCCGGTCACAAAGCTACTCGCACACCAGGACATCAAACACTGTGGGACAGAAAAGTTCACATTCCGCCCAATTGACACACATTCTCTCAAGTTGTACTGAAGTGAAATGGTGCTAGGAAGGCTAAGCAAGAAATGCTTTAAATGCGGCTTAATTTTACCATTATCCAGACCTTAAGCCAGTGACTGCCAACTGCCTGGAGGCAAACATTTGGTTTAGCTTTCCATAGGACTAAGCTTTTCCATAACTAGCAATAAAAGATATTTTTACATCTAATCACTGAACTGTGTTCAGTTTCAATATCTGTCACTTGAAACTGTGACAGTAAAGCAAAAGGCTGGTAAATACAATGGACTGATGTTCACTGTGACTCAATGGCAGCACCGAGCAACAAAAATCATGTTAAGTGCAGTTGAGTCACATCCGACTCATAGCAACCCTCGTAGGATTTTCAATGGCTGAATGTTCTGGGATTGTTTCTGGAGTGGACTGCCACATCCTTCTTCCATTTGTGTGATCCTGAGGATGGAACCCGGGTCCTCAGGAAGTATGGAGCAGTGCTCTACCAACTGAGCTACACCCCAGCCCCAAGCAATAGCATGATCCCCAAATCAAAAATATGTATCACACATTACCTGAAATACAGAAATGCATATGATCATCTCTTACTTTAAAAAATATAGTTGGCTTTAAAAACAAAAACTATGTGTTTGTTTTTACACACACACACACACACACAGTCCTACCCCACTATCCCATCAGGTCTTGGAAGGTAAGCAGGGTCAGGCCTGGTTAGTACTTGGATGGGAGACTGCCTGTGAATACCAGGTGCTGTAGGCTTGGGAGAAGGACCCAGCAGCCCACTCCCAAAAAACAAGCAGCCATTGAAAACCCTATGAACAGCAGAGAAGCACTGACAACAGTGTTTTGCCTGTAGGGTCACTATGAGTTGGACACTGACTAGACAGCATGTTAAGCATGTACAGGATGCTAAGTGAGCTATACCTTCAACCTCAGTTAAAACAAATTAAACTTGATAACTTCTACTGGTTGCATGGCAGGCAGTTAATGAACTCTTGGTATATTCCTTGATAAAACTCTACATGTTTTACAAATTGAGTAAAATGAGAATGTCTAACAATAATGAAAGAAATCAACCCCACAGATTGACTGGTAAGATTAATGGCTGGAATAAAGGAAATGAAAAGTTAATGCTTCTTATGGCAGAAGAAGACAAATAAGAGAATGAAAGTTACCTGCAAAATGCAAAGCTGTTTTCCCAGAGCTGTCAATACTTTCCACTGGACATTTGGCCTATAAGAAAAAAATAAATACATATACCAAAGTACCTGCACAAAATCTATTCAGTTCATCCCTTTCTTGTAAGGTATGGCATCACTTATTAAGAAGGGCATAAATGTAAATAAGCCCCAATCGCTTTTCTCCAGGGGCCTAAAATCCTTTTTCAGGAATGAAACTCAAGTTCAAATAATCATGACACAAGCAAACTGTCACCCTTTAGCTGCTCTGGCTGCTCATTCCTCCCTTATCACTCCAACACCACTGGATCAGCAGCTAACAAACATGCTCTAGAGTCTCATGTCTGGATCCCAACTTTCCCTCATTTCCTTCTCTAATTCTCTATCCCCCTACAAAAACGAGCTTACTCTTAATAATCATCTACAGTCTATGCTTCCTTACCTCCCACTCACTCATGAACCTGCTCCAGGTGGGTGTTTGCCTAAAGATTCCATGGCGATGGCCCTAGTTATAAAGTCACCAGCAATCTTCCAGTTTCCAAGGACAGCAAACATTTTTTCATCTCCAACCACCCTGAGGGGCAGTCCACTCCCTCTTCTCTAAATATTTCTGCTCTCAGCTCCTTGAGTCCCTTCCTGAGCCATCTTTTCTGGGTTTCCTCCATTCCCCTGGCCAATCCTCCTCCCTTAACAAAACATAAAACCTTGGGGCTCTTCACTGCTCTTCCCTGAAGTTCTCCTCCTTGTTAATCTCATCCATACCTACATCTTTAAATACTATCTAGAAGTCTAGAGGCTAGTGATTTCCAAATGTAGGTCTTAACAGTAACAATCGTTAAGTATCATGTAAGTATTATCTTAAGTGTCATGTAAGTATCATGTGCCAGGCTCTATTCAAAGAATTACTTTAAGGTTCCTAGCAACCCAAGTGAGATACTATTATTACTCCCATTTTCAGGTGGGGAAACTGAGGCACAAAGAAGTTAATAAAATTGCTCAAGGTACAGTGACTAGAAGAGCCAGGATCTGCACCTGTTGGAGCTTGAATTCTTCACATACAAGAGATATCATCTGTGACCATCAAGCTTGAGAACCCATTGCCTCTACATCTCTGCTCTGATGTCTTACATGCAGCTCATAGGATAAACTTCCCCTCTTCTATGCCTAGCCTGTTCTTCACCAACTTTTGACCATCTCTGGGAACAGCACCTTCATCAGTCTAGCCAACAAGCCAGAAACCACTGGGTCATCTTTCTTTCTCTCTTCCTCCTCCCATATCTAATCTACCACAGCAACCTGTCAATCATTTCTCCCAGCCATACTTCTCAGCTACCCCTCTTGTCTTTTTCACGACCACCACCCTAGTCTAAGCCAGCACCTTCTCACCCCGACAGTGAACATAGCTGCCTGTGGGTCTCTGTAGTTCTGCCTTTTCCCCTATACAACTGGAATGGTCTTTTAAAACTGAGTGTCACTGTCTACTTCAAAACCCCTCACAGTTCTGCACTTTACTCAGGATTAATTACAGTCTGCATAGTGTGACACATGAAACTCCACATGCGGTAGCCCATTTCCTCTCTACTTCCTTTGCCTCTGCCTTCCTATACCTCCCTGAATAGCACCTTTCCTACCTCAGGTCCTTTGTACTTTCTGTCCTATCTGCTTAGAATGTGTTCCCCCTAGCACTGTGCATGCTGAGGGAATCTCAGCTTCAACATCACCTCCTCCATGAAGCTTTCCCTGAACTGCCACTTCTCAGTACCCTATGGCTTTCCTTCTTAGTGCTGTGCAATTTATTTATTTATTGCAGTACTAGGGGGCTGAACCCAGGGCCTTGCACAAGTTAGGCAAGTACTCTACCACTGGGCTACACCCACAGCCTCTTTTCTATTTCTTATCTTGAGACAAGTTCTCATTAAGTTACACAGGCTGCCTCTGGCCTCAAACTTATGATCCTCCTGCCTGTGCCTCCTGAGTGGCTGGGATTATAGCGATGTGCCACTGTGACTGGCTGTGCTGTGCAATTTATAATGTACATTTGTGCCCTTGTTTACAAGACTGTGAGCTCTGCCAGGATAGTGACTGCTCTGTTCGCCAGCATGTGCCAGTGCTTGACACCATGCATAGTGCCCAGAAAGAGCAGGAGGACTAGCTGACATGTAGAGCGAGGGAGAGGTTCGTATGAATTTGCAAAATCCCACAAGCTCTACTTGTGCTCATCGCCTTGAGGAGACAGAACTTGAGAATGGTAGCCACTACAGAGAAGAAATATCTCCAACAGACTGTAAGAGCAAAGGCCTAGAGAATCCAGGGAGACCACTAAATGCAGAGGGTGGAGGGATGGGCAGAGCAGGACAGAACAGGGTCACATCACAAGACAGCCTGGGTTGCAAAGACAAGAGGTGAACAACTGACTAGAGAGACCCTGGACCCAAAGAAGGTGAGGACCCAACAGGAGGACATCAAAGGGTGAGCTTTTAAGAACTATCAGAAAGAACAGAGGTCAATTTGCAAGTTGGGGGAGGTTAAGAGCAGACTACCTTAGAGGGAAATGCCTCCTCATTCAGTAAGAAGAACGGAGATCAAGTTACTACTTACCAAGCTTTGGCCTAATTTTAGAACAGCACAAGGAACTGTTTAAAGGCTTCAGAGATTCCAGAGAAAAACCAATCCATTTGCATAACCAGATATAAAATTACATTAGAGGCTAGAATATCTCGTCCTAGCCCACAAGGACTTCCAGCTTGTCAGGTTAAATCTTCCTTAAAATCAGAGCCAGATGCAACGTCTGCATAGCCAAGCTAGGATGGGAATGGAGCCTTAAAACACAATTTAAAAAACAAAACAAAACAGAACACTGAGACAGGGCTGAAGTCATAGATGCAGGGCACTTGGGCAAGTGAGTGATTTTTATTTGTCCGGAATGCCTGGTCCTGGAGAGGGCAGGTAAGAAAAGTTCTATTTTAATTGTCTTTAAGGGAAACCACATAACACCACAACACAGACATTGATCTGTTGTTCTTGAGTTTTGCTTCAAAGACCTGTTCCGGTTAAACATTCCTGGAATTGGCAGTAGTGTGCATCATGCAATGCAAGAGAAGAAGCTGTGTGATCAACAGAGCAGGACAAGTTAAAGAATGTGACCACAGTTCTGCATTAGAATTTCAAAGCCAAATTAAAGCAAGATGCTGGGTCCCAAACAGAGCTTGGGAGGGCTGAGACAAGAGCTTGACAGAACCCACAGGCCTCTAAATGCAAGTTTTTATTGCTTTATGCTGGTTCTGAGAACAGCCACCTTGCATTTTGACTAGCAACAGCTGGATGTTGCTCTATGGACTGCTATTGGGGGTTCATGAAATCTGCATCTTTACAGATTCATGGAACTCATCACCTGTGGGGATCATTATAAACTTCCTGGCAAGGTTATCAAACCAGAGAGTTGGCTTAAAATTAGAAAGGAGAATAAAACTAAGCACTTAAACAGGAACCAAGAACTCAGAGCTCATCAAATTATAAAGAAGTAATGATCAAAAGGGGGCTGGGATTTAGCTCAGTTGGTAGAATGCTGCACTGCAGTCTCTGAGGTCCCGAGTTCAGTTCCCAGCACCGCAAAAATGGGAGAAGGGCCTGGCAATCCACTCCCAAGGCAATGCCAAAACAGTCAGCCATTGAAAACCCTGTAAGGGTTGCTATGAGTTGGATACCAACTCGACGGCACCTAACAACAACAACAACAACAATGATCAAAATTCTGCTTCTCCGGAAGACATGCATTCTACTAATAATTTATGGAGAGAATACTAGGCCACGCTATGGCAGTAACTAATAGCTTGGTAAAAGATTTTGTAAAAACTGCCTATATAGAGGGTGTAAGTCCTCCAGAAAAGAGAAAGAGGACATGAATACAGGGAGGAAAAGGATCAGCCCCGGAAGCCACTCTAAATTTTGATTAAGTATTCACTTCTCTACCAGTAGCCAGTGGAGCTGCTATTGAAACAATCTTGGCATTGGCTATCATTTTAGTAATGAGGCTACTTAGGAAACAAGGGCTCTGGCATCGTATTAAAAGGAGTGTGTGTGGAGGGGAGGTATTTCTTCTTTCACAGATGAGCTTACCTTTATGTTTTCAAAATGACACATTTATAACTGGAAGTGGTTGCTGCCTTACCTGAAGGAGCTTTCTGATGCACTCAGGGTGGCCATTCTTGGCTGCGAGATGTAAAGCACTGTGTCCTGGATGGATTGAAAAGCAAAAATTGGGAAGAAAAAGAAAAAGACACACTTCTTACATCTCTTTCTAATCTCTGTACTGAAGACAACTATGAGGAAATAAATTGTTCTCCAACAAAGGCAGGATTGTTCCTCTGAAGATTAAAGCCGCATATTCTTTAGTGAGACAATTAGCGGGGAGAATACAGAGCATCCGGCCTGCCAGATAACAGTCAGAGCCTCCAATGCTATTCTCCGGGGGTGCAATTAAGCTATGAGCCAGAGCCTTGCCGTGGACTCGTAACATGCGGCTTCAAAGTTCTGCTTTCAGCTGTCAATGTGTATGCCTAATGTCCCGTGTCCACAAGAATCACACCAGGCTAGGGTACCCCAGGCCTAGAAAACCAAAACAGGCATCCCTCAGGCCAACAGAGAACATACCAGAGAGCCACATGATAAAATCCCTGTGTTTGACTCCTCATTCCCTTTCCCCTAAATCTATTCCAGCCTTGAATGGACATTACCTGGCGTTTTCAGATTTGAAAGTTCTTATTTAGAAGAAGAGAAAGAGTTGTAAAATGACAATACACTTAAAGCAGCATCCTTTCAAGCTCAATTCATGACTCCAATATGAGACTGTTATGGTTTGGATCGGGCTGGGATTTAGCTCAGTGGGTAGAGCGCTGCGCTGCAGTCTCTGAGGTCCCAAGTTCAATTCCCAGCACTGCAAAAATGGGAGACGGGCCTGGCAATCCACTCCCAATGCAATCCCGAAACAGTCAGCCATTGAAAACCCTATGAGGGTCGCTATGAGTCAGATACCGACTCGACAGCACCTAACAACAACAACAACAACAACAACAACAACAACATGGTTTGGATCTGAATGTCCCCCTAAAGGTCGGGGGTTTGAATGTTTGGTCCCCAGTTGGTGGGGCTGTCCTGGGAGGTCGTGAAACTTTTGGAGGTGGGATTACTGTTTTGTGGAAGTAGCTCCCTGGGGGCAGGCCTTTGGAGGTTTTTACCCAGACCTGCAGTTCTAGGAAGCTCTCTGCCTCCTGCCCCATGATGCTGGGAGGCTGTCTGCTACAGGACCTGCATCTGCCACCACCATGCCTATCCTGACACCATTATGGACTGAACCTCTAACTGTGAGCTTCCTATAAGCCTTTTTGTCCATAAGTTTATTTGTGTTGGTTTTTTTGCTATAGCGATGACAATTGACTAATACAGAGACTCTGGCATTTCTTTGGTCGGGTAAGTTCAGGAAATCCTAAAGCTCTACCCAACTACCCTATTGCCACACAGGCCTACAGAAATTCCATGAGAAAGGAGCTTAGGGGCAGCCTAAGTATCAGAAGGTATCCATGCTAGAGCCTCTGCAACTGCTCTGTGTATAGCCTGGATCCTCTTCCCCTCGAACAGCCACACAGCTTGCTCTCTCACCTTCTTCAGCTGTCTCTGAAATGCTCTGAAATGCCTTTTGAATGAGACCTTTCTTGACCTAGCCACAAAAAATTCCAATTCCTCCCCAGCCCCTTTTATCCTTACTCCCTACTTTATTTCTTTATTCTTCATAATACCTAGCACCTTGCATTACTTCTTACTCACCTCCCTTTATAGACACACAAGACAAACAACCCCCCCTTCCCCTCCCTCCCTCTTCCTCCCTGTCTCCCTCCATCTCTCCCCTCCCCCATAGACTGTAATTTTAATCAGAGCTGGCATTTCTGCTGTATCCCTAGTCCCTACAACACTGCTTGTCAATTTGATATAAGGGGCATGATAATTTCATACGTCTGGAGTGAGGGGCTTGCTACCACTGCCAGCCAATACAATATACCCAGGAAACTCTTAAATCTTGCATTCCCCAAACTATTTGACCCAGAATTCCCCAAGGTAACACTTGTAAACAACCCTTACTTTGAGACATACTTTGAAGCATGGTTTCTCAACCTCAGCACTACTGATATTTTAAGCTACAAAACTGCTGTGGATAGCTGTCCTGTGAATTATAGCATGTCAAGCTTTCTCTCTAGCCTCTACCTACTAAATGTCCAGTTGTGACAATCAAAAATGTCTGTAGACATTGCCAAATGTCTGCCGGGGGCAAAATCACTCCAGTTGAGAACCACCAGTTTAGAGGAATAATTTCTTTTATATGTGGCCCAGTTCCAAAATCCCTTTTTCCTTTCTGAATTAGTCTTCACTCTGTAACATCAACCAGAATTTATGAATTAAAGAATCGCACAGTTAGGAAACACCATAGTTAAGATTAGTGGGTCAGAGGATCATAGTGAACAACACAAAAGCATGTGTAAGGTCAAAAGAACAGATCCCTTCTATTTTAAGATAGATAAATTGAGAGACCTTAAGGGTGAGTGTTTAGATGGCCTGGGATACTGTGAGAGGCAAAAAACTCTCCACTTCTTCTAGAAACTTAATGTTATAAATCCTGTGCATTTAAATTGAAAAATAAAGTAGCAACTTTGTTAGGAGGAGAATAGTAAGGCTACTCATATATACTGTATTTATCACCCAAATTCCCACAGAACAGAATAAACTCTCCAAAATTTATTGCCAATGGCAAATTAGAAGACAAAGACGAAGAAGATGAAGATGAAGAAGTAGAAAAAGAAAAAGAAGAAGAAGAGATAATAGCAATAATGAGGGAAAAGAGACTCTTGAGAAAAGGACAACAAAGATCTTTTCTTCCTCATTTTATTTTATGTGACACACAAACTCCAGGATGAAAAAAGTATAATAGCATGAGTTCAGTTGTATTATGCATTAACTAGGCTCTGGTGGGCTAGCTTGGCCTGCTCAGCCATCATTTATACCACTGTTTCTAAGGACAAGCACATTCTGAATTTTAAACAAATGCCTTACAAATGAACTTTTGGAACATGTCCTGATTGTAAATTGGAGACTGTTTATGTTGTGCATGCAATGTATTAGCTTTTGTCTATGCTATAAACAAAAGCTGTTCTACACAAACAGGGTCCATTTGACAAAAGCACAGTTCTCCAAAGACAATGTGGTAGGGATATTTAAATAACATGTCATAACTAAATAATAGGCTTGCATCTCACATCCAGTGTTCTGGTCATACCTGGAAGTGAGTGCTCAGCTTCTTAGAGAAGTAAAAACTCTTTCATTCTTTGGTCCTATGATGTGCTTTCCTAAGTAGCAGCATAAAAGAATTTTTTACTTAAAAAAGTCTCCAAACCCAAATGACCACTCATTCCCTAGACAGTTACACTGAAGTGAGATGTCGCTCACTACTAACTTTAAAACAAAATTCTCTTTCCAAATGCAAATTTTCCTGGACAGAATATATTATATTAATGATAGAATCCCACTGTAAGGAGACAGTATGCAGGTCTGGCTCCCATATGGCTGTGGATCTATATGAAATATCAGGAAGCAATTTTCCTACAGACAAATAACAAGGGAGATCACAATTCAAATGCATTCCAGTAGAACATCAACAAGTAAAAGGAACAGTGCTATTTATAAATTAAGAGTCCTGGACTACAGGTGGTCAAAGCATCCTATTACTGAAAGAGACTGAGCAGGAAGGCTCAGCCACTCCACCCATGGAATACTTTCCCCTAAACTACCTCAGTCTTCATTTACTCAATGCTTAAAATTGCTGGAGAAAATGAGAAAGAGCTAATACAACAGAGTAATGTTTGACGGGACTGAGAAGTACCTTTCAAATCCCAACTTTTAAGACTAAGGAAGTCATAGAGTATGTAGATATGATCAATAAATACCAAAAAGCCAAAGTTTGGGAAATCACAGTTTCCAATCATAATAGTGAAACATTTAGACATAAGATAATTAAATGATACTCAAGCAGGTAAGTCTTAAAATATTTTCTTAAAAATTAGTTTTAGAAAGCAGAATGTATTTAAGCAATAAAAATATAAATGTATTTGGTTATTATTTTGTTGTTAGGTGCCATCGAGTTGGATCTGACTCATAGCAACCCTATGTACAACAGAGTGATACACTAACACTGTGCCATGCCCAGTATTTTGTCAGTGCTTCTCTGCTATTCATAGGGTTTTCAATGGCTGGTTCTTTTGAGATAG
The DNA here is from genome assembly GCA_007922755.1 of Pedetes capensis. Taxonomy (NCBI): domain Eukaryota; kingdom Metazoa; phylum Chordata; class Mammalia; order Rodentia; family Pedetidae; genus Pedetes; species Pedetes capensis. The sequence continues at coordinate 183,852 of VMDO01000774.1, read as the reverse complement.
TTTTGGGGAGTGGGATGCCAATAGCTTCTCCTATGTTTGTGTTGTGCTGGGAATGGAACCCAGGGCCTCAGGGAGCACAGAGCAGCACTCTACCAACTGATCTAAACCCCAGCTGGTTATTATTTACCATTTTAAATATATTTAAAGGCTATTGTTTTTATTATTAGTTTTTAGTTAGCACACAAAATAATGGGTTCATGACATTTTCATAAATATGTATGTATCATTGAACTTTGTTTATAAATGACATTATTCTTAGAAATCCTCATCTTTACATCAAATTTTTATCACTGAAGCACAAGTCCATTCACCTTATAATATTCCAGGACAGACAAGGTCTGATTATACAATATTTTTTATAGTAATCATTCTTACTATCAGAGCTATGAAATTATCTCTTAGTCTCACGATATTTTTAAAGCACAATATAGATTTTCACAGTGCTTTACATAGAATCAAAAGATATTCTTGGATATATGTATCATGTGGAATATTCTCATGGCCAGGTTATGCTGATCTTTGTACCTAGATAGCTTTCATGGTCTCCTCATACACATGAATTAATAGCAAGTCAAGTACCATGAATCATACAATCTTTTTTGGCTTTTCTCTATCCCAAATTAAAATATGAACTATATTTACTGGGTATAATTTGCAGCTACATTTTAGAATGACTCATCCTCTAAATTGCCTGAGTCTTAGGATGAATATTATCTTTTGTGTCTTCACAAGGTGTCAAACTTGAGTGGGATTAGAGGGTGTAATAGAACAGAAGGCCACCCAGAAATCAAAAGAGCGAACCCAGTAACTGATGACACTAGAGAACAGGAAGAGCTCACAAGATCCCTCCCTTCCAAAGACTCTCTGTGTTATGTTTTCATACCTCAGCTTCTCACTCTCCTAGGTCTCCTTCATAACAAAAGAAGTTGTATTAAGAAAGTCAAGTATACAAAGGGATCAGAGATAATTTAAGGTATGCACGTGACAGAAACTACAATCATCCTGTAATCTCTGTTCCCACCTCCTTCTATGGCAAAACATTTGATTTTTTAATGAGACACATCACTGCCCAGAATTTCCCTGCTTCCCATAGAGCCAGATGTTGCGTGTGATATCCAATGAGATCTAAGCGGATCTGTGTATGCAATGTATGGATTGCACCTACCTTTCCCCTTACTGCTGCTGGGACATAGATCTCTGGGAGCCACCCTGGGCCCCTGGAATCTCAGAAACCTCTGTATAGTACAGCAGTAATGATCCATTGTCCCCCTAGTATGGGACAGAGCTGCCACACCAATCTGGGGCTTTTGATGGAAAGAAATGAAATTCGGGTGTGTGAGCCACACTTATTTTGAATTCTGTCACATAGTGTGAAATGTACATGCTTGTTAACAAGGGGGGCCTGAAAGCTGATGCTTCAGAGAAGGATTGATAATAAACAGAAGATTCTTTAGTCTTTTTCAGTATTCTAGTAACACTTCTATTTAATTCTACCTCCTCCAGTGTGCTATGTGCAGGCAACCAAAAAACTCCAAAAACAAAAACACCTAGGCATCCATTTTGCTGTTTGTCCAGAAGTGTTTTCTGAATAAACAGATAGAATTCCCGATACTTACATCAGTGAAGAACAAGAACAAATAAGCAATGAATGGTGCTAGACAAATACCATGGGTGCATTTAGAGATGGTCCAGAGGCTGCCCTTTCCACCTGATTGCTATGTGTCTGTGGTGATGTTTGGCAGATAGGCAATTAAATATTATGGAAAACCCCCAGAAACAAAAAAAAACATAAGGGAGAGTTTCCTGCAAGTGTTTGGCTTTTCTTTTCCTGACTTTTACAATGAAAACACTTGGTGTGGAAATTGTCAAACTGTTTTTGTTTTGTTTTGTTTTGTTTTGAGACAGAGTCTTGCTATTTAACTCAGGCTGGCCTTGAATTCATGAACCTCCTGTTTCCACCTCCCAATGGTGGGATTACAGGCATGTGCCACCATGCCCAGCTCAAACTAACTAACTTTCTTTCTTTCTTTCTTTCTTTTTCTTTCTTTTTTAAAAATATCTGAAACTTTTCAACAGCCCCCATGAGTAAAAGAGAATAAAGATGATCTGGCTGAAGTACCAATAGTGATGGTAACAAGGCAGTCAAATGGAATGAGCACTTACGGGTACCTGGCACAACAAGATGCCCACACTGACCGTCTCACTGAAGCCTCCAAAGCTATATAAATGAGTATTGATGTGGTGCTATAAATGTATCCAGTCTTATCTGTTGATGATGCTTTGCTCATAAAATTGATGTAAGGCATCCATAAAAATGCTGAGAATTCCAAGCATTTCATGTGGAAACTTCTCAAAAATAGTATAAATAACTCTTTGCTTCTAATTACTATATCCAGTCAACAGTTTAAAATGTAGAAAATCGTACCAACTTAATCATCCTATAAATTTTATTGGTAATAAAAAATTAAAAGTGTCAGGATAATATATTTTGAAAGAAATATTTTTCCTCAAAAATCCCTACAGGGCAGTGTGATTCATGGTAACATTTTTGTACCAGTTCTCACTAGATCTTCAGATTGATAATGACTACAGCTCAGGAATATTGTGGCAATAGTGGAGGCAGGTTTACTGAAAACACTTCCCCTGCCACAGGTGAGCTGTTTAATTCATCCTCTAACTAGAAAAACTGCTTGGGACCAACGATGACTGCGAAGGCACAGTGACTGATGTCCTCCTTCCTTCGTGTTCAGATGGCCTTTCTGGAGAGGGAGCACTAGGAAATCAGGTGTTACAGCCCATAGGAGAAACAAGGGCATTACAAATCATCACAATTTCTCATCTGCCATGGCAGAAAAAGCTTAGGAAGCGTTGTTCTAGATAACACAACAGAAAAAAATCCCCAAGCATTTTTCTCCACACGGCCTTTTCCTTCTTTTATTATTGTGCTCGCTTTGCATGCATTCAAGTCATCATCAGAAGAAGCTGGTGCCTCACTCAGACCCAAGTTAGCCAACAAAGGTTGTGATAGTTCCTCCTGGTTGTCCATTTGTCCAGACTGAGATGCCTAGTAGTCGTAAAGCAAGCATCTGGGTGCATCGATGAGGGCATTTCCAGGGAGGATAGGCAGGTCCACAGTAACTGAAGGGGAAAGACCTGCCCTGAATGTGGGGGTGGCACTGGCCTGTGAGCTGGGGTCCCAGATGGAATTAGTGGAAGAAGGAAAAGGCCAGCCAGGTGGGCAGGCTCTGCCCTTCCTGAGTATAGATGGCTATTTACTGCTGACACTGCCCAAGGATATCAGACTCCAGATTCTTCCGCTGGCCTTTCAATGCTGACTCAACATCAGTGACACTGCAGGGAGCCTGCAGGCCTCAGCAGGGACGAGGACTGCTGGAGTTTCCAACTGCTTGGACCAAGCAGCTGCCAGGCTTTCCAACCCACATGGTCATTGTTGTATTACCTCATCTCCTATCGTGTAAGCCAATCCAATAAATCCCCTTTTAATGTGTGTGTGTGTGTGTATGTGTGTGTGTGTGTGTGTGTGTATTTATTGTTGTTTTTAGGTGCCATCAAGTTAGGTTCAACTCATAGTGACCCTATGTACAACAGAACAAAACACTCGCCGCCACCGGGGTTCCTAGCTTGGCACTATCAGTGCTTCTCTGCTATTCGTAGGATTTTCCATGGCTGTTTTGGGAGTGGTCTGCCAGGTCCTTTTGCCATTTTTGCGGTGCTAGGGATCAAACTCAGGGTCTCAGAGAGCACCAAGCAGCTCTCTACCACCTGAGCTAAATTGTAGCGCACGCGCGTCTGTATGTGTGTGTGTGTGTGTGCTGTTTTTGTTGTTGTTAGGATTGGGACCCTATGTACAGCAGATCAAAACACTCCGATTCTGTGCCAGGCACACGATCTTATTTATGTTTGAGCTTATTGGTGCAGACACTGTGTCAATCGATCTACTGGAGGGTTTTCCTTTTTTTCATTGACTCACTACTCTCCCAAACATGACGTCCTTCTCCAGGGATTGGTCCCTCCTGACTACATGTCCAAAATATGTAAGATGCAGTCTAGCCATCCTTGCTTTCAAGGAACACTCAGATTGCACTTCCTCTAGGACAGATCTGTTGGTTCTTTTGGCAGTCCATCGCATATTCAATATTCGTCTCCAGCACCATAATTCAAAAGCATATGTGTGTGTTTATTTTCCTTGTCGGTTCTGTTCTTCTGGAAAAATCTGATTAATACAAAGGCTGAGGAACAAAGTACTGGCCTTGTTACTGAAAATTTCAGGTGAGAGGGCAGTGACTGGAAGCTCTGAGACCTCTCCAACTCATGGAAGAGTTTAGATGATGTCCTGGGGCCAAAAAGTACTTGGATTGAATAGTTTCAATCAGTTACTACTGACCAACTCTGAGGAGCATCCAAGATGAGCCCAAGTACCCTCTCTCCTGTCCCATCTTGGAGGGCCATGTCATTTCAGTCTGCAAGAAAGTAGGCACTGAGCTGTGGTGCCCAGGGCTCCCTGCACGCACTGCACCAGGCCATGTGAAACACTGTAAGGGCTCCGATGACAAATATAATCCAGCCCTACGTGGTGGTATATGGTCACAAAAAAACTATGTTTCACAAGGGCTTTTAATGGGGGAAATGATATGGGTGGAATATTAAATAAAAAGGCAGGATATAGAGTTTATATGTTATCTCAGATAAGTAGAAATGTGCTAGGCAGAATCTGTAAGCAAATAGAGCACAACAGTAATATTTTTTTTCTCCTTTCTGGTAGGAGTAGAAGTACTAGTTACCTTCTTTACAGTTTTCTGTGCTTCCTAAGATTTTTATAATGAGTATGCATTAAAGAAATTTGTTTCTATTTATGATAAACAAAAGAGGTCAGATGCCATGCATGCCCATAATCCCAGCAACGTGGGAACTTGAGGCAGAAGAATCATGGGTTTGAGGCCAGGGGAAGCCTGTGCAGCTTAACAAGACCCTGCACCAAAAATAAAGGAGGGAGGACTGGGGTGTAAATCAGTGGAAGAGCATTTGCCTACCATGTGCAAGGCTCTGAGGGCTCTGAGTTCAACCCCCAGAATTGAAAAAAACAAGACAAAATAAAAATAAAATAAAATAAAATAAAATAAAAAAGAGTGTGAGTAAGCAAAGATGTTTGGTTATGATGGAAATAATTAGATTCCTGTCTAATCTATTTCCTAACAATAAATGCAATGAGACAAACCTGTATGACAGCCCCAGTTTACTTACGCTAAGGCAGTTCTTTTAGATTGTAATTTTCTTAGAGAGGAAACCCCTCTACTTAAGAGAACATACATCTCAGGGGTACAGTATATTGTACTATGTGTATACGGTATAACTTTAAAAGTAACACCAATGAACTTTGCAAACAAGCAAAATAAGTAGATCTTGAGATTACTGATGGCATTCATTAGTACAACATAAATTAGTATTCCCTTCAAGGTAGTCACTTAAGGAAACCATTTATTCTTCTATTAGGATTGCCATTTCTCAAAATATTTTTGCAACTCTCCATGGAACTGCTCAGGAAAATCATTCTGTTACTTCAATCTCTCCATATTTTTGACCAAAAATGGTTTTGCCAGTTTGACACATCACTTGTCTCTTGACTTCAACTAGTTCTTAGCCTGTCTTGAAAAAACCAACAAACCAACAAAACAAAAACAAACAACCCCACAGACTTTGAAAACAATTCTGAAACATAAGTTTTCAACCATTCTATGGCTGATCATAGCAAGCTTATAATAACTGACTGATGCCCCAAGATGATGACTCTGACAAGGCCAATTTGGGGAGGGAAGAGAAGAGACCCATTATAGATTAATGAAACCTAGATAAAGCTCTGCCTGCAGCTGCAGCCCCGTGGCATCCGATCCTGTCAGATCTCGGAAGCTAAGCAGGGTCAGGTCTGGTTAGTACCTGGATGGGAGACCGCCTGGGAACACCAGAAGCTGTAGGCTTGGGAGAAGGACCTGGCAACCCCCTCCCAAAAATCAATCTGCCATTGAAAACCCGATGAACAGCAGAGAAGCACTGACAATAGTGTTTCCCCTGTTGTACAGAGGGTCGCTATGAGTTGGATACCGACTCGAAGGCACCTAACAACAACAACAACAAGATAAAGCTCTGGATTGGTTTTGTATTCCAGTAAAACTAATAAAAATCTATTAAAAGCTAAAGACTTTCAAGCACAAGACAGAAATGAAAAGCCATCAGTAGTTAGCTACTTTGGGCTTTTCATATAGCTAACAAGGGCAGAATCCCAGAGTAGAGACCCCAGGAGCTCCTTCCCAGAGGACAGTGCTTGTAAAAGATAAAATCACACTACTTCTTCTTTCCATTTGCCATGCTCTTCACTTGTCAACACTGGCTTCACATCAGAATCAATTGGGAAGCTTTAGAAAAACATGTCAGTGAACTGGAACCTCCAAATGACGGAATCTGAATAGTAGAGGGTAGAATCTAAGGGGGGTGTGTGTGTGTGTATGTGTGTGTGTGTGTGTGTGTGTGTGTGTGCGCGCGCGCTGTTTATTCTTCTCTCTTCTCTCCTCTTTTCCTTCCAGTTCCCAGGTGATCTGGATAGACCAAAGTACAGTAAGGGGTGAGAATCTTGGGCAGCTAAGATCAAGATGAAGATAATGCTTCTGTCCACAGAGTTCACCTCTGCTAGTTGATGAAATGAACTACCAAATAATCCACTCCATTTATCATCTTACACTGTGATTCACAGAACCAAGAATTAGGGAGTATTGCTTGGTCAGTACATATAATCTTAGAAAACAATAGCTAAAGTGTGGGATTAGAAGCATACAGTCTCTAGTTGATTAACCTCAGAGAAGAGGAAAGCACTTACAAGGCACAGACAAATTATGAAACCACACCCAAGCCTAGCAGTCGGAAGTGATTCTGTTTTCTTCTTTTGTCTTTTGTGTAGACTCTAAAGTTTCCACAATGAATATGTGTCACCTTTGTGACACCCACTGTCAAGTTGGCCTATTGATTTAAGAGATTAAAAACCACATACCAGTAGTATCTTGGGCAGTCACATCCACACCATGTGTAACTATGACCCTGAGGCATTCCACGTGTCCTTTTGCAGCAGCAAGATGAAAACTGCAAAGAGAGGGAAACACATTTCCTTAGGACTTTCTCATCTAAGAGTTCATCTTCAACAAAACTTTTTACTTCTTCGTGTACAATTTCTTCCAACTGAGCTCCACACCTAGCCACCCAGTACGCATTATGAAACCTCCTATTAAAGTTGAGGAATCAGATAGTGTGGTCTGATTAATTTGTTCATTGACACGATTATTTTCCTTTTTCCTTCTTTTTTTATTCTTTTCTTCTCTTTCTTCCCTTCTTTCTTTGTGCATGTGTGTGTGTATACACGCACATGCACATGCTGTGAATTGAACATAGGACTTTGTGCATGCTAAGTACACAGTCTACCACTAAGCTATACCCCCAGCCCCTCAGTGACACCTTTTATTACATGATAAAGTTGGAGCTTGATCTTAGGTCTTTTAATCTGAAGACAAGACTTGAAAAAAGTAAGATTCAACCACCTATTTTGTCTCTTTATGAAACAATATTCAGATCTCCAACTATATTCTTTGCGTGTGTGTGTGTGTGTGTGTGTGTGTGTGTGTGTGTGTGTGTGTGTGTGGCGCACTGGGATGTGGAAGCCAGGGTCTTGCACATACTTTGAAAGTGCTCTATCACTGAGCTATACCTCCAGCTTGATTTTTATGTGTTATCTTGAGATAGAGTCTCACTAAGTTATGCAGGCTGCCTCCATTCTTGAACTGGAAATCCTCCTGCCTCTACCTCCCGAGTTGCTGGGATTACTGGCATGTGTCACTGTGCTCAGCTTTAGAGTAATTATCTTAATAATGTTTTCATCAATTGTTGTCTAGTGCTTTGACCCAAACCATTATTGTTAAGTAATATACTCTATAAAGAGAATCTTCTTTAAGTCACTCAGTGGTCAAAGTTCTTGGACAACGATGATGCCCAATCCATTATTTTATAGCTGAATAACAGTACTTGTATACCCCATTTGTTGAGTGTCTAACAGGTGTCAAGTATCTTACTCCACATTTTTATACATTGTCTCTTAATAGCCCTATAACAACTACCTCCCTTTACTAGTAAATGATGACGTGGTACAGTGTAATACAGCATTGGCTTTTTCCATTATGCATTCTTCACATCACTTCTAGCAACACTTTCATCAACTCACAGGTTTATGGAGGCTTATGGCTAATATGTAGTAAAACTCAAATGCTTACTTGGGCTATATTCCCCTATTTTTCCAATATACTCATGAAGTTGCACTGTTTACAATGAAATCATCCTCTCTGCATTCATCCCTCCACACTGACCCTTCTCCCCATCTCATCTTCCCCAATCTTCGCTTCCCTCTGCTAGTTCCCTCCATCCTTCTTTCTACCCTTTATATTGTGCCTTCTACGCCAAGTTTAATTGTGCATTTTTTGTATATCAATTTTACATAACAACCTTTTAAGGTGAGTCGTATTGCTGCCTCAGACAACAGGAGTCTACGCTCAGGTAAAAACAGCATCAGAGAAAGCCCACAGCTAGACTCCAGGAAACTCAATGACACTTGGGAGCACAACCCATGCTCAGCACCTTTAGAATGGCCTCTAAAAGAAGGGATAACATGCAAATGGCATACCAATCATCCCTGCAGGTCCCCGGGTGAAGGGCACACCTGCAGGCAGAAGGAAGGAAAGCACAGTTCCACTAGGCAATGAGGCCCAGAAGCTGAAATGACAACAAACTTTGGGATCATCTCCACTATGAAGGACTACCCTAATCTCAGTCTCCCTCCCATGGAGAGTGCTTAGCAAGTATTCCAGTTCTCCTCCATGTCAATTCTGTTTTAGGGTAGTGTCCTTAGGATACTCTCTATACAACACTTGATTATCTATACATCTAAATTAATGCAATGTATCCTGAGCAGGTAGGATCTGTAACTAGAACCCAGAGTCACACCCAACTAGTAAATTATTGTTGATGATGTTGTTGTTATGTGCCGTTGAGTTGGGTCTGACTCATAGTGACCCTATGTACAACAGAATGAAATACTCTCCAACACAGTGCCATGCCTGGCACTATGTCAATGCTTCTCTACTATTCATAGCATTTTCAATGGCTGTATGTTTCAGGAGTGGGCTACTAGGTCCTTCTCCCAACTGGCAAATTACAGAGCTAATATTTGAACGTGATCTGTCTGACTACAAACCTCAGTCCTTTACAGCTAGGTTGAATGAAAGAGATTGTTAAATGGGGATACTTAAGGGCTGGCTGCAAATCAGCAATCAGAAAACAGCAGATAATTATTAATGTATTTGAGGGGAATCAGTTCAACCTCTCTGAACCTCTCAGTTCAAACTCCCTCCATTGTCAAGTGGAAGGACTGAGTCTAAGGAAGGATTTAGCTCAGTTGGTAGAGTGCTGCTCTGCAGTCTCTGAGGTCCCAGGTTCAATTGGGACTACAAAAATGGGAGAAGGATGTGGCAATCCACTCCAGAGGCAATCCCAAAACAATCAGCCATTGGAAACCCTATAAGGGTCACTATGAGTCAGACCCAACTTGAGGCACCCAACAACAACAACGTTTCCTCTGGCTCTACCATTCCATTTTTTAGCCTACCTGCCTCTGATCATACCAATTATTTCTACATGTGTGAAGCAATTTGAAGATGGCTTAATTGTATAAGTACAGTTCACCTTTAAGTGGTAATTCTTTTATTTTAACTAATCTTGGTAGAAGGTTTCTAAAAGTTCCCTAGCCTTAGTAATGGTAAACATAATTAATTGCTCTTGAGGATATGAAGTTACCAGTAAGAGCCTCAATTATCAAACTCTACTTTTAGGAACTCCAATTGCTATGCCTGTAGTTTACTAAGCCCTAAAACTGATTAATATTTATTTTCTTTTTTTATGTCTATGTGTTTGTTTCTTTGCTGTTGACTTTGCTATCTCCTATGACCAGGGGAGAATGAAACCAAAAGTACCTAGGCAAGAGAGTAGCCCTATCCCACTCTGAAGATAAACATATACAGAGCAGTGATTATTGCACACATATAAACTTTTTTTTCAGTTTATTTTTGAGAAAAGGTCTTAATATATAACCCTAATTAGCCTCAAATTCATGATCCTCCTGCTTCAGTCTCCAGAGTGCTGGGATTATAGGTATGTACCATCTTGCCCAGCTTGCATATTAACTTTAAGTTAAAGTATAACACATGCAAAGAAAACAAAACATCATATAGTTTGCTAAGTTTTCACAAATGGACCAGAACAAGACTACTTCACCTTCACACAACTCAAGCAATAAAACATGATCAGAAACCTCAAACCCTCCCCACTTGCTATACCTGCTAGCACTTCTGACTGCTCTCCATGGGCCCTTCCCAGTTACTATCTCCCCTCTCTGTGTGATATTTGTACTTTTTCTACTTGGAGGCTTCTCAGATTACCTCTGGATTGGACACTGTATTTGTGAGTGGTTATAACTGAAGACATATCTGACAATGGGCAGTATTGTAGGTAACTACTGTATCCTGATAAACGTAGTCTGATAAATGTGACATGCTGTTCACTGGATGGCTTGGGAACTGCAGGGATTCGGATCATTACTTTGAAGGTCAATGATCATTACAAAGCAGAAAAGATGAAGTGTCTGGAAGCTGGGCTCAATTCCCAACCCTACAATAGAAACTTCTTAGACACTGCTTTTTAAAGAGAATCCTGAATATCAACCTCAACTGACATATTTGATGGCTATAACACATTTTATTGATGGGTCCAGTATGTAAAGATTTCATTGAATAGACTGAGAGAGAGAGAGAGAGAGAGAGAGAGAGAGAGAGAGAAAGAGAGAGAGATTTTGTTTTGCTCTGCCTGTCACATTAGAATTTAGATCAAGGAGTAACTATTCCCTCTATTCTGCAGACTGTCCACCTATTCTCTTAAAGAATGTTTGCATCCTGCTAAGAAAACAGAATAAGTCTTTTCCCAATTCATAATTGCCTCCTATATTTTACCAAACATTTTAGCATTTACTGTTCTTAACAAAGTACATACACATATAAATAATTAGAAATAGTTCATTATAAGGACAAATATTTATGCTTGCAATCTTACACTGTGCTCATCTTAAAAATATTGTTAGCTAGTAAAATCATTCTTAGTTCATGTGATTCAATTAAAAATATTGTTATTTCAAGTTGATTCTCTAAGAAGACTCTAATTTCCAGCTGTTTGTTGTGTTCCACTGCTCCACAAAAGCTGTTGTTCTCTTTTCTAAACAAATGAGCATAGGGGATAAATCTGTAAAGCAGCAAGGGGAAGAGCTGATCATTTGAGCTGGAAGTTGCTGATTCCTTTTTCCAGATAGACAAGGAGTTCTATTGTGGATCATCATTCTTGCTTACTGAGTGTGCAATTCAGGAAATGGCAGCAAAGCTAAAAAACATAGTATTTAAGTCTTCTTTTGGAGAGAGAGTGTCCAATGCTGGGCCTTCCCTTTTCCCTCCTGATCTGTCCTCTGCTCTTGCCCCTGGGTCTGTGGTCCAGGAGACAGTCCTCCAGTGGACTGCATCCAATGGGCTGCCATGGCCTTTGGCTTCTGGATGTTGTTGTTGTTGTTGTTAGGTGCTGTAGAGTTGAGTCTGACTCATAGCAACCCTATGTACAGTGGAACAAAACACTCCCCAATTCTGTGCTAGGCACACTATCTTATTTATGCTTAAGCTTATTGGCTTCTGGACAGGTTTGACCAATGGGTGGTGCTTACGAGGAAAGGAGTTCAGACATCACTCCTTCCAATTCCTCCCTGCCAGGTCACATGTTGGCAGAGGCTATATTCCTCTATGAAAGCCACAGCTATTAAAGACAGCTCTGGCACTCTCAAAGCGAGAGCTTGGGCTCTTTCTAGGTTTTACTAACTGCTCTCCCTCTTTGCACCCTCAGGTAGAAGGTAGAAATGGAGTCCCACTATTGCTAGCCAAGGGCTGTTTCCAACCTTGTTGATTCCTCTTTATCTACCAACACACTTGTGCATAGTTCCTTTCTTAAGTTTTCATTAATCACTCACTTAAAGGTGCTACCTGCTTCCTAGAGGACAGTGACTCACACCAGGGTTGGCTATTTTGTGTGTGGTCATCCACAGGATGGACCATTAGGACCAATGAATATCATTTGATTAATATTTAGAATGGCAAATTCAGGCTTTAAAAAATGTTCCTATAGCCACATATAATTGGGTTATTAGGAGATTTGGGCATTATGGCTAAAATGCTTAAGTGGGAGAATATGCCATATAACTATGTGAAATATGGTAAATGATTTTTTTTTTAAAAAAGGTTTGTATTATGATCTTAGGCCAATATAGAGACCACTTTAAAGGGGTCAAGAATGCACCTCTCCAGGAGTAAGAAAAGCTACCCACTTAAATGAGAACCAGTGTGAAATTTTGCATGCCCCATCTGCTAAAATAAAGATATGCTAAAATTCACATTTTCTAATTTGGATCTGGTTTTGTATTCCACAACACACATGGACACACACATACATGTATGATGGACACACAAACAACTACAACAAAACAAAATTAAAAAGCAAACAACAAGTAAACAAACCTCATATATATCTTAACAGCCCAACTACACCTGTAATTGGTAAAACAGAATCAAGATTCAGAAAATGTAAAATCATATCAGCTCCTAAAACCTCCCACCAGGCTCATTCTACTTAATGCAGACTCTACTGGAACTGCTTAATTTTATCAAAATTGGGGATACACTGTTCATTAAAGGACATGCTATCCCTGTGGTCTAAAATTGGGAAAGCCTTACAAGTTCCATGGACAAATTCTGTGGAATGACAAGGGTTCTTCAGTAATGAATAAGAAGTAAAAAACAGATTTATTAAATTTTCTGTACCATTTTATAAAAACTCATGCCCACTCCCAAAACAATCCTGAAAAACCATCAGCCACCGAAAACCCTATGAGGGCGGCTATGTGTCGGACACAACTCAATGGCACCCAACACGCTACTCCATACTATAGTCCACTATTACAAATTTCACAGGCTAGATTTAGAAAAAGAAAATATAAAATAAGAATAACTACCAAGACATATTTAGATATCTACTGATTACTTTGATGAGGGCTGGGGTTTAGCTCAGTTGGCAGAGTGCTGCTCTGCACTATCTAAGGACCCAGGTTCAATCCTCAGGCCCTCAAAAATGAGAAAAGGATGTGGCATTCCATTCCTGAAGCAATCCCGGAACAATCAGCCAATGAAAACCCTGTAAGGGTTGCTATGAGTTGGACTTGACTCAACAGCACCTAACACTCTGATGAACTCCTTAAAGAGATTGCTAATCCACTTGACACATAAAAGAAGAACGAAGTAGTCAGCTCTATCTTTTTTATGAAAGGTATACAAATGCAGAAAATTAAGGCTCAAATAAGAGAAGGAAGTGATTTAGTCTGCCACCACCCAACAACCTATACTCTTTATGTTATGGTAGCAGTTATATGTTCAACCTGGATATCTTACCCAGAACAACAAACTACCAACAAAAAGAGCTGGGTTTTTTGTTTGTTTTTGTTTTTTGAGATAGGATCTTGCTAGTTAGCCTAGGCTGACCACAAACTCGCAATTCTCCTGCCTCAGCCTCTCCAGTGCTAGGATTATAGGCATGCACTACCATACTCAGCTGAGAGCTGGGTCATTTTGTTTATTCCCTTCAGAGAGAAAGCTCTAGAAGACTGAAGGGCTGACTTCTTTCTCTTTCATTCCCCATGCCTAGATGAGGCTATTACTCTGGAGTGGGGTAAATACCATTATACAGAAGGGTCAAGGCAGGAAAATTGTATTGCTGTTATTTCTTTTATATTTAATTTTGATATCTAGTCATTTTAAGGTTTTAACTTCAGGAAATCTGGTCCTTATTCCTAATTCCATGATTTTGAAAAATTAAACAAAGGCAATAATATTATAGCTTTATCAAGGCTTAAAGGAGGGCAAAAACATATAATCAAATGAGAAAGTATAACAGTAAGTGTGATATTAGGGAGGTAATACACATAACCTTTAAGGGCTCAGACTAACTGGGTTTGAACATGGGCTTTTCAACTTATTAGTGTGATCCTGGATAAGAATTCTCTGCATGGCAGTTTGCACATCTGCCAAATGGGCTGTGAGGAATAAATGAATTATGTATAAAAGCACCTAGCAAAATATAAAACATAGTAAATTCTCAGAGCAATGCCACCAATTCTTGTAGCTTCACCCAGACAAGATAACACACACAGTCTGTGGCATGTTGTTTAAGGAAAGGAGCTGTCTCAATGTTCAGAAAGGACAGGCTAGCAGAAGTTAAATCAGACTCACCATGGCTTTAAGAACTAAGGTTGGGGAAGGTGGAGATGAAAGCTATGTGCATTTTCCTGAATGGAATCTTGGGAACAAAGTTGTAGACAGTCGCAGACTACAAAAAACCATGTAAGACCAGCCTTGCCTAAGGCTCACACTTGAGCTGCTTATGTTCTGGCACCTTTCATAGAAGTGATAATCCCCAGAGCGGCATTTGGCAGCAGCAAGCCATTAACATTTAGCCTCTGAATGTGAACCAGAAGCAGAGCCAACTTTTAGTAAGATACTCAAGTGGAACACTGGTTTTTGCTGGGTGGAAAAAAATGACTTGTCAGTGATAGAACCTGGATTTGTGGGTGACAGCAAGTAGATTTCCGCTCTAGTGCAGTGAGTGATAAATGTAAGCATCCTCGGAGTCAACAGTTCAGGGGATTGATGGGCAGGAGCCAGCCCCTGTCTAGATGGTGGGCAGACATCTGTGGGGCTAGTGCAAGCTTAGGGAACAGATGGTGCCCCACATTAGCACCTCATTAAGACCATGGTTGGTGCTTCCTAATGGCCTGTGTCCTGGATCACTGGCTAAAAGAATCCACCTCTAAATAAAGTTTACAGACTAGGATGAGATGAGTGGGTTTGGGGTAGGGGGCAAAGCAGTAGGCTGATTAAAACCTATGCATGTATCCCCTTTAAACATGGGCAGTATCCTTGAGGATGTTAATTGGGCACTGAAACTATCTCAAGAGTGGGATAGTTTTGATACTTCTATAATTGTTTATTTTTTAAGCACTGTAGCTATAATAGCTAAGTACATTCATCAATATATTTACTGTTCTACCAGGGTACCTATGTGTCAAATACTGTTCTATCACTGAGAAATAGTGGTGAATAAAATAAGTCCCTTTTATGGAGCTCAGCTTTTAGTAGGAAGAC
The DNA here is from genome assembly GCA_007922755.1 of Pedetes capensis. Taxonomy (NCBI): domain Eukaryota; kingdom Metazoa; phylum Chordata; class Mammalia; order Rodentia; family Pedetidae; genus Pedetes; species Pedetes capensis. The sequence goes on along the minus strand of VMDO01000774.1, from coordinate 168,472 downwards.
TAAAGATAAACCAGTGGTCTCAACTGAGGCCAATTTTGTGCATGCACACATCCACAAACACACACACCAGGGCATTTGACAACATCTGGAGACATTTTTGATTAATAATGGGTAGAGCAGAGATTTCATGGCACCTACTGTGTGGGGGCTGGGATTTAGCTCAGTTAGTAGAGTGCTGCTCTGCAGTCTCTGAGGTCCTGGGTTTGATTCCCAGCACCACGAAAATGGGAGAAGGACAGGGCAATCTACTCCCAAGGCAATCTCGAAAGAATCACCCATTGAAAACCCTATGAGGGTAGCTATGAGTCAGACAGGACTCAACGGCACCTAACAACAACAACAAAAACTGTGTGGAGACCAGAGAGAACTACTACACATCCTACAAAATTTTCACAGGACAGCTCCCTACAAAAATTACTCATCCAGTCCAAAAAAACCAGTAAGTGCCCAGGCTTAGAAACTGTGTGATAAACCACTAAAAACAGTGCATAATGCAGAGAAGAAATTCTATTAAAGCAAACTAAAGAAAGGCTGAAGAAACAAAATGAGCACATTTTCATCTTTTTTATTGAGATGTAATTCACATATCATAAAATTCCCCATTCAAAAACATAATTCAGTTGTTTTTAATATATTTACAAAGTTGTATGACCGGCCTCACTATATAATTCTAGATTTTTTCATTGCCATAAAAAAATAAATCTCTGTATCTGTTAACAGTCACTCCCCATTTCTCTGTCTCCCAATCCCTGGAAATCACTAATCTACTTTCTCTACTGATTTACCTTACTCTATTTTCTAAAGATCACATAGTATGTGGCCTTTTGGGTCTGGCTCCACTCATTTAGCATGTTTTCAGAGATCATTCATGTTGTAGTGTCAGTGCTTCATTCCTTAATAATATTCCACTCTGTATCATATTATATTAGAGTTTTCATCACTATGACAAATAGCTGAGAAGAAAAACATAAAGGAAGATAGATTTCTCTTTGTCTCACAGCTTTAGAGGTTTTACTCTATTATAGTGGAAGGTTGTAGCAGAGCAAAGTTGCTTATCTCACTGTGGCCAGGAAGCAGAGCCAGAGACAATGAGGAAAGGGCCTGGGACAAAAGTATAGTTCCCAAGAACACGTTCCCAAGAACACATCCCCAGTGACCTACTTCCTCCAAATAGGTCCCACCTCTGAACATTTCCACCACCTCTCAACAATGCCATCAAACTATGACTCCATCAGTAGATTAGTCCATTGATTAGGTTAGAGCCCTCATGATTAAAATACTTCTCCGTGACTGAATCTACCAGCTGAGGAACACACCTTCAACAATATGAACTCTTTTGGGGGGGGGGCATTTAATATCAAAACCACAACATACATTTTGTTTATCCATTCATTACTTGATATATATTTGGATTATTTCTACTTTGAGTTTATTATTATTGCTAAAACATACAGGTACATATGTCTAACTTTCTAAGGAATTGCCAAAGTGTTTTCTAAAGCTGCTGCACCATTTTGCATCTGTTTTAACAACGTAAGTGGGTTCCAATTCCTCCTCATCTTAGCCAAGACATGTTAACTATCCCGTAAGTTTTAAGAGATGAGAATTTTAATTACAATTTAAAATGTCCAGAGGCAAAAAACATTTAAGTCTTTGTTAATGAGCCCTTTGAAGTACTTAGTTCTATTAATTATCAGCTGAAATTTCCCCTGAAAGGAATATAAAAGTGAATGCAAAACAAATTAGGAACAGCCTTTGGTTTTGTCTCTACATAAGCTTTTATTTATAAAAAGTGTGACCTATCCTTTTAAAGACAAATGCCATTGCGAGTCTATATAACATATTTTGTGAGAGTTGGTCAAGAATTCAATGGAGGCAGGAGGGCTATAAAAACCTCTTCTCCAGCTGGGTGCTGGGGTGCATGCCTGTAATCCCAACTATTCAAGAGGCTGAAGCACAAGCAGGTTCAAGGCCAGAGGCAGCCTGCAGCACTTAGTGAGACCATGTATCAAAATAAAAAAAATAACAAAGGGCTGAGAGGACAGCTCAGTGGTGGAGCACTTACCTAACATGTATGAAGCCCTGGGTTCAACTTCTAGTAATAAATAAATAAATAAATAAACAAACAAACAAACAAACAATCAAACAGCCTTTTATCCCCCTCTTTAACCTCAGCCCCAAGGGTATAAATGGTCACTGTCTAGATTCTGACGAAGCTGAAGTGACAGTACTTTAATTGCCCAAGTCTTGGCTGTTCAAAGATTGCCCTATAGACCAGGAGCTTGTTAGAAATGAAGGCTCTCAGGCTCCACCACAGATCTACTGAATCAAAAGCTGCATATATGATGCCTGGCTGATTTTGTGTGTATACTGAAGTGTGAGAGGCATTGCTCTTGATGGAGGCAAGTGAAGAGCCTCCCTCCATCATTTTTGCCAAGGCACCCATTGTTTCAATGTTTTTGAAAACATGATCCCCTTAGCCTTAACAATTTCATAGACACGTTCCACAAAAAAAGGAATTCTCACTGGGTTATGTTTCAGTATAATAGGGATGTTTAGCATTGCTTCTAAGGCTCAGCCAGGGCCCTTCACCAGATATAACTAAAAGGCACAAACAAGCAGCCTCCAGTTTACACAAAACTACTTTGATCCTTGGATGCTTATTGATATGTGGAATGTTTCTGCTTTTGACACTTGGAAAGATCCCAAGGTTTCCGTGCTTAAGAGTTTTGTGGTTCTACTGCACTCTCTCTCATTTTTCACTCCCTGAAAAGAAAGTCAACTCACTGATGTCCCTTGCCTCAAAGAGCAGCCGGGTGTCAGCCTGAGTGTAGGATGGTGGACATAGCAGAGCAGTCCGGGCTGGTGAGAGGCTAGAGGGCTTCTTGGGGGGGCCTGGATTCCACGGCTGTTAGACACTTTGTTACTGCATGGTGCTGGCTGAGGTTTAAATCTCATTTCTAAGCCATGTTCAAGGGAACTAAATGACAACAGCATCAGTAACAGCAGCCAATCCATCAAGACACCATACATTAGGGCTATCTTATCCTCAGAGCAGGCTTATGGGTGGATGATAGAATAAACCATTGTGGCTCTTCATTTTACAGAGGAGGAAACCAGGGCGCAGAGAAGTTTACTAACTTGCTCAAAGTCCCAGGATGAACAAGCAGCAGAGTCCGGATCTAACCTAGGTACTGTGCCGCCAGAGCTGGTCCTTCTCCACCTTGCTGAGAAATGGCAGTTTGTTCAACCACCCTGCAGACCGAATTAAATCCTATGGATTATAATTCACTGGTGGTGCTGCTCTTTAAAGAAACAAAACTTAAACTAAAAACTGGAGGTATTTGGCAAAAAGCAACCATGGACTTCTCACTGGGGCAGATTAGGGATGTCAGGGCTCTCAAATGGATGGGAACATCATCTCAGTACTGAAGCCAACAGAGCCAGCAATGTTTCATTTCCTACAAAACCACTCAGCCAGTTGTGCAAACTTTCCCCAAATAAATACCTTAGGACAAAGCTGGGATACTTCCCAAAGCTTTTCACCAGAAGAGGACTTGAACCACTGCTGTCCAAAAGCCCACGAGTTATGGCCTGGAAAGTTTCCAGAGTAATGGCAAACACAATTCTTCTGGTTTCTGATTACAAGCTGAAACATATATTTAAGGAAATACACATTCTCAAGGCTACTTTGAGAGGATTTGATTTTTTCAGGAACATTCACTCAGAGAATTTGACTCATACCAAACTCTTGCCCCCTTCACCACCTGGGCTCCCTGTAACCAGAGGGCTGGATCACGACCTGGTTTTCAACCAACCTTCACTCTCCAAATGAAGCAGACAACTAAAGCTCACACAGAGAGATGACACTTTCAGCGCTAGTCACACCCTAGAATCCCAGAACGTTTGAAGGTTCTAGGAGGGTTGTTGTTGTTGTTGTTAGGTGCCGTCAAGTCAGTATCCGACTCATAGCAACCCTCTGTACAACAGGGGAAACACTATTGTCAGTGCTTCTCTGCTGTTCATAGGGTTTTCAATGGCAGATTGATTTTTGGGAGGGGGTTGCCAGGTCCATCTCCCAAGCCTACAGCACCTGGTGTTCCCAGGCGGTCTCCCATCCAGGTACTGACCAGGCCCGACCCTGCTTAGCTTCCGAGATCTGACAGGATCGGATGCCACAGGGCTATGGCTGCAGGCTTTTTCTAGGAGGGTAGCTAGCCCAATGACTTAGTCTCAGAGAGACTTTGAGGTCCAGAAAAGTTAGGAAATACCAGCAAAATACCAGTAAAAAATCAATACTCGAACTCATTGCCCTAACTTTGGGAGAAGTTTCTCCCACTATACTCATAACTTCCTTCTTTCCTTTTAAAAAACCCTTTATTTCCAAGCAAGGAGTTGTTGTGGTCAGTAAAAGACTCAGAAATACAGTACAAAACAGCTTTCCCACAATCCTTTGAGAGCCTCTGTACTTCAGTTTTGCACCTGGAGCCTCTTATCTTGACCACTTAAAGTCATTTCTATTGTTGTTGTATGCCTTTTATAAGATGTCTTTCTGGGGAGAAAAATAATATTAAATCATACTAAAGAAAACCAGGGAAATTAAGTATTTGTGATTAGGATTTAATCCGAAGTCCTTCCTATAAGGACTTACTAATTGCTCAAAGTCCTTCCTGTAAGTTTCTGCATGGGGTGTTCTGACTCCCCTTTCCAACTCACCTTTTGGCACTCTCTCTGCTCACTGGCTCCTCCTGTTTCTAGAATCCATTAAGCATCTTCCTGCCTTCCGCCTCATTCTACCTCCCACCTCAGGCCTTAGCCCTGCTGTGCCCTCTTTCAGGAAAGCCATTACTCCTGAACTGGGGATGGTTCAGTCCCTACTCCTTTCAGGAATCTGCTCAGAGAATACTTCCTTGTCCAGGCTTATTCATAGAGGCCCCTGCTCTCTTTTTCTTCATTATACCTGCCATTACATTTTGAAATATTTGTTTGTTGTCCATCTGTCCCATCAGATTGTGTTCCATGATGCTGAGACTCTGTCTTGCTTTTTTTTTTCAATTTTCCTATCACACAAGTATTTTTTTTTAACTAATGCAAATCTTTAGCTTTGAATTTGCTCTTTTTATTCTAAAGCTCTTGAGTTTCATCAAGTCAAAGCACATCCATAAAGTGACATAACTGTAAATATTTTCCAGGTTGTGATGCACGTTCTTAAGAGAGAAACTGTGTCCTTTAGGCTAAGCTCTACTTTCCCTCCCAACGTCAGATAGGTGTGCAGTGGTACCAAAACACAGTCATTATAGGACCAGTAATATCAGAATCACCTGGGAACCTGTGAGACATGCAAATCCTCAGGATCCTGCTCAGATTCCACAGGTAGAGCCCAGCAAACTTTCAGGAGATTCTGATTCACATTCAATGGGCATTGCAGAGAGCAGCATGAACCACAACTCAGTAGTCTTTGGTTTTGGTCTCAATTCTACCCTCCCCAGGACATTTCATGTTAAAAGCTTTCACTACAAGGAAGCAGTCAGAGGAGACACTGAAGGTTGGAAACCTAAAAAAGAGTCTTCCAGTACGTCCTTCAAACTCACTAGCCTCAGTTTACTTGTCTGGTCTACATAATCACAGAAACCTATTTTTAGCACTAGGAGCCTATGATTCCATTGCAACCTACCTATTGTTTTATATTTTATGTTTTATGTTTGTTGCAGCATCTAAATTCTAGGTCACTGAGCTCCAATGAGCCTGGGCCCACACTAAATTTTTCAATGGGATAATCCTAACAATAGGATTAAAAGGTCTAGATTCTTATTTCAGATTATAATCTGAGGGTAAGGAAGGCAATCCTGCCTAACTGCTTCTAGTTATAAAAGCCCCAGAAAACTAAATTCCACTCAGTCAGTGGGTGTTAATCCAACTGGCCCAGAGAGAAATCCCTTCAACAGAGAAGTGCAGTAGCCAACAGGCGTTCAGCAATTTCGAAGGCAGCTAGAATACCAAGTCTGATCACTGCTTCTGGTAAGAACCCACACAGCCAACAGTTTGAGAAATGGAAATATGCGTTGCTTTTCCCTGCTAAGCGGGTATAATAAATAGTGACTGGCACTAAAAAAGTGAAAGCTATAAAATTAGGATTACTGTCCTTTATGTGGCCAGCAGTAATACTTCTGGGGACAGGCTCTCCTGGGGACAGGTGGGTGGAGACACAGATGAAAGATTACATACCCCAGAGCTAAGAAACCCCACAGGGCTTTGGGTACAGCTCGGTGATAGAGCATTTGCCCAGCATGGATGAGGCCCTGGGTTCAATCACAGCACCACTAAAAAGAAGAAAATAGATAGATAAGTAAATAAGGAAAAATGAAAGGACTCCTATGACATTTAACTTAAGCACCAGCTCTTTTTCATTCTTCTTTTGCCCTCCAGTAATCTTATTTTATTAGCAACTTTTTTGTGTAGAATTTAATGGGTCTCATTATGACATTTCCATGCATGCATTACACCGTACATTTTTCATGTTCACCTCCACCATTACCATCACATTATAACCCCCTTTGGGCTGGGTTTTAGCTCAGTGGGTAGAGCACTGCGCTGCAGTCTCTGAGAACCCGAGTTCAATTCCCAGCACCACAAAAATGGGAAAAGGGCCTGGCAATCCACTCCCAATGCAATCCCGAAACAGTCAGCCATTGAAAACCCTATGAGGGTCGCTATGAGTCAGATACCGACTCGACAGCACCTTAACAACAACAACAACATAAACCCCTTTGCCTCCCGCCCCACCAATGGTCCTCCATCCACTTGCATGTCTTATTTGTGTATATTATTTATCTGTCTAGCTATACATCCTGATTTTGCCTTGAGGGCAAAGTATGTGATTTTCCTTTCTTTTCTCTGATTACTTTTTCTTCTTGCCCCCTCCCCATTTCTTTACTCCATTATCTTTCCCTCCATGGCCCTTCCTGCTTTCATGACCTCTATGTTTTAATACTGAATATATAGTGAAGTCTAACATCCACATATGAAAGAAAACATGCAATGTTGTTTTTCTGAGTCCGGCTTATTTGGCTTAAAATGATGATCTTTAGTTCCATCTATTTTCCAGCAAATGCCATGTTTTTGTTCTTCTTAATGGCTGAATAAAACTCCATGGTGTGTGTGTGTGTGTGACTTTCCTTTTCTACTTGTCTGTTGATAGATACCTAGGTTGATTCTATACCTTGGCCATTGTGAATAATGCCACAATAAACATGGATGAAATGGGAGAAGGATGTGGCAGTCCATTTGGGAAATAATCTCAAAACAATCAGCCACTAAAATCCCTGTGAGAGTCGCTATGAATCAGGCACAACTGGATGGCATCTAACAACACAGTATATTGACTTATAGTCCTTCATACATACACCCAGGTGTGGTATAGCCGGTGCATATGGTAGTTCTACTTTTAGTTTTTTTGAGGAACCTCTAAACTGATTTCCATAGTGGCTGCACCAGTCTGCATTCCTACCAGCAGTGTAGTAGGGTTCCTTTCTCCTTGCACTTGTTGTTTGTTTTGCTGATGCTAGCCATTCTGACTGGGGTGAGATGGTATCTCAATGTAGTTTTGATTTGCACTTCCCTGATGGCTAAGATATTGAATATTTTTTCATTTGATTGTTGGCCATTTGTATTTCTTCTTTTCAGAAATCTCTGTTCAGTTCTTTTGCCCATTTTTGATTGGATACTTTGCTTTTCTGGTGTTTAGTTTTTTGAGCTACTTATATATATTAATTCCCTGTCTGAAGTATAGCTGGCAAAAATTTTCTCCCATTCTGTAGGGTATCTCTTCACTCTGATGATTGTGTCCTTTGCTGTGCAAATGCTTTTTAATTTAATGCAAGCCCATTTGCCAATTCTTGCTATTGTTTCCTATACTACTGGGCTGCTATTCAGGAAGTCCTTGTCTATGCCTATTTCTTAAAGTGTTTTCCTTATGTTTTCCTGTAGCAGTTTCAACATTCGGGTTTTACGTTAAGGTCTTTGATCCATTTCAAACTGACTTTTGTGCAAGGTAAGAGAGAAGGATCTAATTTCAGTCTTCTACATGAGGATATGCAGTTCTCTCAGTACCATTTGTTGAAATGTCTTTTCTCTAATTTATATTTTTGGTACCTCTGTCAAATATCAGGTGGCTATAGCTATGCAGATGTATTTCTGGATCCTCTATTTTGTTCCTTTGATCTGCATGCCTGTTTTCATGCCAGTACCATACAGTTTTTGTTACTATGGCTTTGTAGTATAATTTGAAATCAGGAATTGTGATTCCCCATGCATCTAGCTCTTTTTCTGCAGGATTATTTGATTTATAAATGTGATCCTGAAACAATACTGGGGCCTTATGAAATTTCCATTAAAGCAAATGGTTTCTATATTGTATTCACTGTTACACCCCACGTTCAAGTGCCTATAACAGAACAGGTGATTTGTAATAATTCCTGAACTTTCTTGAGCCACACTTTTCATAAATTTATCCCAGGGTGATTGAGAGCATCAGATGAGAAATATGTGAGAGAAATTGACAAGGTCTTTAAAAGGAGTGAATGAAAGTCAGGTGCTATGGCACTGTAATCCCATCTACTCAGGAGGCTGAGGCAGGAGGATCCAGTGTTTGAGGCCAGAGGCAGTCCATGCAACTTAGCGAGCCCTTGTCTCAAAATAAAAAATAAAAGAGGGGCTTAGGGGTATAGCTCAGTGGAAGAGCACTTGCCTAGCACATGCAAAGCCCTGGATTCAATCCCTAGTACTGGAAAAAAAGAAAAAAAAAAAAAAAAAAAAAGGAAGGCATGAATGAATGAGCTATTCACTCAATGGATGATGTAGGTGAAAGCCTCCTGCCCAGTATCACAAGAAATAATTCCTTTCCTCTTAATTGGAAAGGTTGGGCTCTAACCCTGGTAGTCTGATAACAAGCCCTGGAGGTAAGTAGGACTCATCAGACCCCAGGTGATTTCAGAGAGGCTGTAGCAAGGGAGCACACCCACTTTAGAAATTAGCAAAGGCTTTATGGAAGAGGTGGTACAGCAAGGCCTTGAATGATACACAAAACTCCTTGGGATGGGAGGTAGTGGCACTTTGGAAGGCAGGACCCTAGGCAGGGCAGCAGGAGGGTGTGTGAAGGGCAGGTGCGTCCTAGTGATTGCACTGGCCCTGACCTTGAACCACTTGGTTACTGCTCAGCGTGAGAACCTCCTGCTCGAGCGTGCCCTCTTTCCTGTGAGTACTGGGGCAGGTCACTGCCTGTGTGCTGAGATCCAGCGCCATCCTCCCTGCACAGTGACTAGATTTCCCAGGCTCTCCTGACCTCTGTATTGGGGGCACTGCCAGAACAGGGGGAGGGGCAGAATCCAAGAGCTTTGACCCTGGACAACAATGACCCACCAATGTTTAAAATCCTTCATTTCAAGATACTTACTCCAACTTTAAAAACTTTTAAAATGAAAAAATCCCAGGATCGTACCAATATTTTCATCAATAGACTTCCTACCTTCCAAATCTATTCTCTCATTGGTTTTTACCCTTACCTTCCTTCTATAGCCCAATTTTCTGACAAACATACTCTTCACTTTGACATACAACGTTGCTTCCCTTTCCTTCCCTTTTAAAACTGCAGGAATTGTTGGACATGGTGGTAATGCATGACCGTAACCCCAGCACTCAAGAGGTAGAGGTAAGGAGAATCACAAGGCCAGCCTGAGCAAGACACGGCTTCAAAAAACAAATAACAACAAAAATGGCTTTAAAAATTGTTTCCTTAACATAATTTACCTGAAGACAGAAATCACCTTTCATTTAAATTTATGCACAAGCATTATATACATACATATATACATGTATACATACATGTGTGTGCATGCACACTGGGTAGGAAAAAATTCTCCTCGGCTCTGCAGTCTGTCCTTAGCCCACGTGTAGCCTTTCATGATGTAGTACCTGTTGGTCTAAGAAACCCAGCTCTCACTGTGGAGTGTTCTGCTCTGAGATTCTGATTAGAGTGACCATTTGAATCACCTTTGTTACTGCTGCTGTTGTTGTTAGATGTGCTGGAGTCAGGTCCAACTCATAGCAACCCCGTATACAACAGAATGAAACACTATCCCTCACTGTGCCATTCCTGGCACTATTGTCAGTGCTTCTCTGCTATCCATAGGGTTTTCAATGGCTGATTGTTTCAGCAGTGGGCTGCTGGGTCCTTCTCCCTTTTAATCACCCAGGCTGCTTTAAAACCCCCTCTGCCCAGACTGTGCGCCATACCAATTCAGTCAGAATCTCTGAGTGTGGAACTCAGCATTCGCCAAAGCTTTCCAGGTGACTCTAATGAAAGTCAAGTTAAGAACCAATGATCTAGTGTTAAGTGAGGCCCGAACTTGGCTGTGATAAGTTCATAAAGGAAAGGAAAGGAACAATAGCTATCATGTCATTATTTTAGTTTCAGTCTGGGCTGGCTCTGTTCATGCTGTTGCCTGCACCTACGCTGTCCTCTTCCTCTACGCCCATTCAAATCCTGCAGATCTGCTCGTTCTTCAAGGACCCCTCACACCACACCCTGGCAGGAAGTATGCCTTAGGGACCCCAGTATCTCACCAGTACTCCTGTCCTGAACCCCTCACAGTCAGCATTTTATAGGGTAGCACTTCATTATTCATCAGTGTTTTCAGAAGTCTTATCCTCCCAATTGGATGCTATGCATCTTGCAGGCAAGGACCATATTTTCTCCCTCTTTGTATCTTTTACAATAGAGGTAAGAATACTTTGGACTGAAGGAGCGCCTACCAGCTGGTAGATTCATGAAACACAAACATTTAGCCATATTTGCAAGGTATGATCAGAGGTTATATTACCTTTAAAAACCTTTGTGACCCAAAGCAGAGTAGATACAGCTTTGTTGTATCGTTGTCAGGTATCAACAGATACTCTGCAGATTCAGAGGTAAAGAAGTATGCTGGTGAAGGTCACAACCTGCACCCCAGTTTCAGGGCAGTTTCAATAGAGAAACAGTCTGTACTATGTAGCGATCTAAGTGTCTGGTACTTAATCTAAGACCAACCTTCTTGGGAAAGACATAGGTGATGTTGCAGGGAGGGACAGAAGCTACAGTTGCACATACAGTATGGTTTCAGGCAAATGAATCTGGCAGCTGTTTGTGAGAAGAACTAGAGAAAGCTGATCAGATATGACTTGATTTCTAAGGCTAAACTGGTATAAAATAGCTAAGGCATCCATATTCTGAGAAAACAAGAAGCCAGAAAGTACAATGAGCCACGAGCCAGGAAAGCGCCTGATTGTACTAATTTGCAGAGTTCAAGGACTACCGCTTCACTTTATATTTCAGTTCTACACAGTCATCTAAAAATACTTTCACAAGTTGCTTTCAAAGCCAAAAGGATCAAGTTCCTGAAATGCGGGCTACATGAATGCACACATGTCCACACACATACACACTTCTAAGGTCTATACACACATGCCCTGGTGAGTATTTGTTCAAATACTACAGTCCCAGCGGTGATTTTATTTAGTCTGGTTGTTTCTAAGACAAACACACATAACTTTAATTAAAGGCACATCCAACGTAGGGGAAACCATCTTGAAACAATTAGACTCTTCTATAGTAAGAGGTTTCAGGGCACTGACATCCTCCCACTTCCTTACATCCCCCGTGGAAAACAACCAGATGGGATAGAGGCAAGCCAAGCCTGACTCCATAAACACAGCCTGGCTATAACTCTCTGCCCTGCTCTATTTTGTTCTCTCCCGACCAAGATACCACCCTTCTTTTACCCTCTCCTAAATGAATTGCAGTCATTCAACTGCTTTTACTTTTTCTTTTTTCTTTTTTTAACCCTTCTTTGATCAGTCTTTGGGGAAGAAAATTTCTGACATAGTTTCTTATCTTTCTCTGACAGAAAATATTCCAGGAAAAAACTGAAAAGTCTAAGGAATTACCAAACCACCCCTCCTGTCATTGACGTTGGGCTATGGAAGGTTCTCAAGAACGTCTGAGCGATGGCTGCCTTGGCTGCCACATTCTTGGGATTTCTGGGCCATCCGGTTCCCTAGGTTGTACAGGCTGAGAGCTTCTCTACTGAAACTGCCCTGGAAGCTGGTGCCAAGGCCATGACCTTCATCAGAATAGTTACCCCCACCCCCGACCCCGCTGAGTCTCAAGTAAATTCACCCCTAATTAATTTACCTATGAGCTATATCAGCAGAAAAAGTGTTTTCTCCATAAGAACCACACTGAGAAGTCACTCCCACAAATACCAACTGAATGAAACCTTTGTGCCTAGACCACAGGGAAAGACCAACCCAACAAAAATGGTCAGACCATTATCCTTTGGGAGCTTACTCTGTTGTTTGAGATTCAAGTCCTTTGGAAAACAAAGGCTTTTCTTAAGCAGAGGTATTTCTGTTATTCCTATTCTTTCAATCCCATAGAATTCAACTGGACATGGAACCTAGGCAGATACACAGACATTCTTACCTAAGAGGAGGCAGGGACCTTGAGAAGAAGGCACATGGGAGAGATCATCTAATTAAGGGTAGGGCCAGAGGGACAACCTCGAATGCCAAAATCAGGACTCTGCACTGACAGGCGATTGTACATCCTATGGCAAATTACAAAATGGGTTACCACAAAAGCTCTATAGAAAATAGGCCTGGGAAGCCAGGTGTGGTGATGTACACCTTTAATCCCAGCAACTGGGGAGGTGGAGGCAGGAGGATTGCAAGCTGGAGGCCGAGAGGCAGCCTCCATAACTTAGTGAGACCCTGCCTCAAAATACAAGAGTAAAAAGTGGGCTGCAGGTATGGCATGCTTGAGGCCCCAGGTTCAACGCCCTAGTACTGCCAAAAAAAAAAAAAATCTATCTATCTATAGATACAGATACAGATATATACATAAATAAAATAGGCCTGAGATCTAACTATAATGTGGAACTGTATAAAATGAAGGATAAACTCTAAAGAACAGGCAGAAAATGAGGCCAAGCATGGTCAAGGACCTAATGTTCAGGAGTGTGATTTGGTCTACCACTTAGGGAAAAATGCAAAACATCGATTACATGTCCACAAATGAATGCCCCCCGCCCCCGCAAGCTCCATAGGGCTAGTCTAGCCAAGAGTTGCAGCAGAAGTGACTCCAGGCCAGCCCTAGTCTGCCACTGATTCAGAGCCACTCCTTGGACATTAGCAGTACATGCGCTAGCAAGCCAAACACACCTGGAAAGAACAGGAATTGCAAAAGAAAAGTCTCCACAGCTCAGACAAAATCTTTAAGTATGCCGTGGAGCAGGGAGGTGCAGATTAGATAAAACCACAGTGCAGAAGTGCAGACTTCCAAAGGTGAAGGCAAAGGAGCAACCACTCGGCTCATTTTACAACAGAATTCTCCATTTTGCATTATTACATGATATCACAGGGATAAGAAAGATGGTTTCCAATCACACAGCCCCACTTCATTCTGAGTACTCCCACCACCAGATTTGAATGGAAATATGAAGCCAGGTGAGACTGAATTCTGTGGTGCCTTTGAACATTAAATTGTTATAGCGGGGCACAGTGGCGCATGCCTATAATCCTAACAGCTTGGGAGGCAGAGGCAGGAGGATTGCAAGTTCGAGACCAGAGGCAGTTTGTGTAATTTAGCAAGATCCTGTCTCCAAAAAAAAAAAGCTGGTAGTACAGCTCAGTGGTCCAGCACTTGCAAAGCATGCAAGCGCAAGGCCCTTGGTTCCAATCCCAATACCAAAAAAAAAAAAGAAAGAAAGAAAACAACATTAAATTGTTATAGTTACCAGTTAATAACCTTGGTCCTCAAAAGGAATATCCCAAGCAGAAAAATGGAGTGTTGACAAGTGATTACTTATGGAAAATCCTACACTGAAAAAATAATTACCTCTTCCCTTCCCTTTTTCATTAGTTCTAACTTTCCACATATGTGTCATCAAAGGAAAAAATAGCTGACTTGCAAGTGCATGGGCAGAAGTGTGACGGCGGTTTCCAGAGTTAGTTCCAGAAGAGCTGTGTTAGATGGGCCTTGGTTTTATCAGCAAAATGGAGAAAGTGATTCCCATGTAAGTGTTGTGTGCATTTTTACTATTTAAAGGGAACAAAATGAATCCTGACACCTGCTACACCAGGGGTGGACCCTGAAAACATACTAGGTGAAATAAGCCAGAGACAAACACCATATATTATATGATTCCACTTCTATGAACTCTGCAGAACAGGCTATGGTACAGAGACAGCAACCAGTTTAGTGGTTGCCAAGAGAAGGGGCCAGTGAGCTTAGGGAGTGACCGCCTAATGGGTACAGGGTTTCCTTTCAGGGAGAAGTAAAAGCTCTGGAACTAGATAGTGCTGAAGGCTGCATACTATTGTGAATGTACTTAATGCCACTGAACTGCAGACTTTAAAATCATTAAAATGCTTAATTTTATGTTATGTATATTTTACAACAATAAAAGAGAGAACAGAATAGTAACCTAGCCATCTATTCCACATTTAATAAACATACAAAGAGTATACATTTGTTAACGTGATCACAATTGTGGCTAAACTGCTAATCTAAATTTCCTGTCTTCTTTTTAGTGAGTACTGCCTTAGACAAAACTATCATAAGCATGTATCTCTCCTTGTGTTGTACAGATGTCTATAAAGCTGGACTGGGGGTATAGGTACCAAGACTGCACAGTGGTATATAAAGTAGTCCCAAAGCCAAGTGTCTACTACCAGATGTATTAGGACAAAGGAATATTGACTCCTCAGCCTCCCTAGGCAAAGGGACTCAAAACATCATGATGATTCATGTATCACTATGATATCATACCTTTTTAAACCATCCTAGGTAATACTAATCCCCCATGTGTCTGTTAGCTTGCCGTGCTTGGGGCGCTTGCATGTTTCTGTGATACTGAAAGCTATGCCACCAGTATTTCGGATACCAGCAGGACAACCCATGGTAGATAGGTTTCAGCTGAGCTTCCAGACTAAAACAGATTAAGGAGAAGGACCCAGCAGCCAACTCCAAAAACAATTAACCATTGAAAACTCTATGAAGAGCAGAGAAGAACTATCAAATATAGTGCCAGAAAATGAGCCACCCAGGCTGAAAGGCATTCAAGAAACGATTGGGGAAGAGTTGCCTTCTTGAAGTAGGGACAAACTGTAAAGACAGGAATGGAGTAAGGCCTTTGGGATCTCCTTGTTGATATGGCATGACCCAAAATGAGAAGAAACATAGTGGTTGCAACAATGGACTCAAAACATAGAAAGATCATGAGCATGGCACAATGTTGGAGAGAATTTTGTTCTACTCTCATTAGGGTCACTATGAGTGAGTTCTGACTCAACAGCACCCTATAATAACAGATAATACTAATGCAAAAGCTGCCAGGGCTGAGAACCACTAGCCTGGGATGAGAAGGGAAGGGAAGTGGCTTTATCAATTGCCTACCGCAAGCTGGGAACAGGGCTAGCTCTTCCAAAACAGTACCCTTACCTATAGCTACGGGTATCCTAAACCCTCTCAGACCTTGACTGGCCATGAGCATTGTGGTCCCCAGGAGCAGCATTCAACCCATGAGGAGCAGATCAGGGGCTGAGACCCCACTCTCCTTGCCTTACCCAAACTGAAGGTGGGCGAAACTTTTACGTAAAGGGCCAGATGGTAAATATTTTGGGCTCTGTAAGCCCTATGGTCTCTGTTGTAACTAGTTAGTTCCACCTCTGCAGTGCAGCAGCAGCCATGGACAGTGCTGACATAAAACAGAAACAGACACAGGCCATGGCTTGCCAACCCCTGCTCTAAGTCAAAATACATTCCGAGAAGTCCTCACCAGAAAAGCACCCCAGTCACCCATAGTAGGAACCCCTGGGTAACAAACTCTATACACAGCTTCTTCCTTTCCCACACTTCCTGGGACCTCCAGTGATAGTAGGTACTGGGATACAAATCTGTGTCTCGCAGCCTGCTTCTGAGATCACCCAGCCTACGTCCACATTTCACTGAACACTCATAACTACTGCAGACACTAAGTGATGTCATCTCTATTTTACAGGGAGGAAAGTGATGTTCCAGGACTAAACAACTCATAAGTGATAAGGTCCATACGAGAAGTCTGCATGGCTCCAAAATCCCTGATCTCTCTACCATACCGCCAGGTACAGATAGACATAAACGCCCCAGCGTCCCCACACATCAGTATTTAAATGCACAGTTCTGACTGTGGAGAGTAAAAGTTCAATGTATGGCAAACCATGAAGTAAAATCATACTACAGTCATAGTATAACTATCTATCTATATTAAGGAAGGAGAGTTATAAATTATAACATAAATAGTAAGTTTTGAGAGTTATGGGAAACGTTACTTCCTTTTATGCAACTGCTTATTTAGGATAGAATTCATTTCCCACCTACCAACTTGTTGCAATCTGAGTGCTGTTTGTTCTCTGGTGAAATCTTTGGTTACATTTGAAAACAAATAACTGGCACTTGGGAGAAAGCTCAATGTGTAATTTGGAATGGGAAGGGATTGACACCAACTAAAACCTCCCGGTTCGTATTTTAACATGGGAGGGGAAGGGGGCACAGCAGTCATTTCATAAAGCACTTGTGAAGCTCTCCTTGGATACTAAAGATCCCAGAGAATGATCTAAAAACCCCACGTGGGCAGATGTGGACACTGGTGTTTTCGCTTACGCAGTCTTGCCCTCGCTGTCATGCTTGGTGGCGCTGGCCCCCTTCTTGCCCAGCAGCGAGGCCACCTTCTCTGCATCTCCATTCTCCACAGCCTGAAGCAGGCGGTCGTCATTCTTATTCCATTCATTGGTCTGTGGAGCAAGGGGGAGAGGCACAGGTAGTGAACATCAGGCACGGCCATGCTGACTGGTAGGACCTTGCGCCTCCCAGCTCAAACCAAAACCTGCCCCAAATGGACACCTTTAACAAAACCTCCCCCTTCACCATGCGGTACCCAAGAAGGCTGGCTTCCCATCTTCATCAGGAAGATGAAGCAACTGAGAAAGACCGAGGCCAGTTTACACATTACCTAATTCCAGCTAATCTTGACAGCGGGCGCCTGAGAACACTGACCTTTGACCTAGTCCACAGCTCACTCCTGTGCGCTGTGCTACAGAACCAACCGGGCCAACAGTTCAAGGTCACCCCAGGGTTTAAATGCACACAATTCTTCATTGCTTTTACGGCCATTCTTTCTGGGCTGTTTACTAAATCCTGATGTTTAAGCCATATGCTGACCTTAAGTAGTTGTCCAGGCTATGGACTCAACAAAGTTATCACCGGAGTCAAAACTTCTTCCCGAGCAAGATATTAAACATCAGACAGCTTTAAGCAAAGCCTCAACCGCCATCAACCCCAACCTCCACAGAGTAATTATATAAACCACAATCACAGCAAAGCTTTCATGTGCACAAAACCCAGTTTTTACTTTTAGAAGGGAAACAGATGATCTCCATGTAAGAGCAAATGAGCCTTGAGTATACAACCAAGATGCTTCAAATGTACCAAGGCAGCAGGGAGCCATGGAAGGCTTCGGAGCAGCGGAATGAGAGAACAGAATTAGGGAAGGAGGGACTGGGGGGCATGGAAAGCATGTAAGATTAATGAGAGGAGAAAAAAGGGACAAAACATGCTGGGCACAGGAAAGCTCCTGGGTGACTCTGCAGGCCCAGGCTGCCCTCCAGTCCTCCCTGCAGCCGAGCCTGAGCTAAGTCTACCTCCTTGCTCCTTCAGCTATAGCTGCAAGAGACACCTCCTCTTCCCCAGAGGTTTCTGTAGACAGATCCCCAGGGCGCTCTGCTTCCTTGTGACCTCTGAAGATTAAGAAACCCCGGGCATTTCATATTGAAGGCTTTACTACTGACTACTGCAAGGAAGGAGACAGAAGGGATATTGAAGATTGAAAAGTAAAATGTGGGAATATTACAGGATTACAGTCTTCCACAGCCCCAGGAGTGTGTTCCTAATTTCTGTACTAAAGAAACTATGATCATTAGGACTCTACCCTTCACAGGGCAAAGGTGAGCCCACCAGATAGTCCCTGTTACCCTTTGATCCTAGCCTGGAAGCTGGGATGTAAAGAAAGCACCGACTACGGAGAGCTCAAGTAGAATTTGCATCTCAGTCTCAGGACCGAGCCACTTTCATTTCTTAGGACCACCTCCTCTGCCAGGGCCATCAGGAACACAGTAAAAAAGTGGATGGGGTGGCACATGTACACTCCCAGCGCTTGGGAGACTAAGGCAGGAGGATTACAAATTGGAGGCCACCCTAGGTGATCTAGGGAAAGGAAAACAAGTAACAGCAACAACAAAAAGAACCCAAAAAAATGGGTATGTTGGAAGCAAAATCAGCCATTTATCTTCTAGGCTGCGCCACCTTGAAGCCCAGAACCCTAGACTGACGCTGACATTTATATGCCGTGTGACCTTAAGTCACTCATAATTTCTCTGTGCCTCAGTTTCCCAAGGCTTTGGACTGGATGTCTACTGTGGTTGCTCTAAAGATCAACCTTCGTACTCTATAAAATTCCCCAGACCACACTAGGGATTATTCTACAACAGTACCATGTGATAAGGGAAAGGTTTTACATCTATACTGTCTAATGCAGTAGCCACACAGCTAGTGATCCTCAACCAGGGGTGGTTTCTCTCCCCCAGGGGACATTTGGTAATCTTTGGAGACATTTTTGATTGCCATTACTAGAGAGTGCCACTGGCATTTAATAGGTGGAGACCAGGGGTGCTGCTAATCCTGCAATCCATAAGACAGCTCCCTCCCTTCTTCCTGGAAAGCATAACCTGACCCACAATGTCAATACTGCATCCGCCACATGTGGCTACTGAGCACTGGAAATGTGGCTAGTATAACTGAGGAGCTGAATTCTTAACTTTGAGACTTCATGTGCCAGTAGCCAGTGGATACCCCACAGCACAGTGGAGTTCCACGTGGGGACTCTTTTCACATTTTTATCAGTGCAAAGATGTATCCGGGGCCAGTGTCATCCACACTTTTACTGAAACAATCAGTCTACTCACAAACAAGATATTAGGTGTTATCTTTATTACTAACTAGGCTTCCTATTGAAACACAGAAGCAGATGCCCCAGCATGAGTATTTGTTAGGAGACTGGGAACAATCCTGAGACAATCCACCATTGAAAATCCTATGAATAGCAGAGAGGCACTGACAGTGTCCAGGAGTGTTTTGTTCTGTTGTACACAAGGCCATTATGAGTCCGATCCAACTTGATGGCATCTAACAACAACAACAACAGGAAGCTTTACTTAACAACTGTAGCAAACAAGAAATGCACTGCAGCTGAGTGGTTTTGCAAGTCAAAAGAAAAAAGTTTATTGAAGTACATTTAAGATGAGTGGTCCTACCTATACTATGCTAAAAGGAAAAAGCATTATCTTTTAAAATCCTCCCCTAACCTAAACTGACCAAATTAAAATTGGATTGTAAAGATCAAAAGAATGTTAAATCTTAGTAGACAGAACTGAAAGCACTTAAGCAAAGGAAAGGCCACATGACAGGATTTTTGTTTTGTACTGCAAAGGCTCTCTCCTCTTTAGAGGAAAATCTCATGGCAGAGGATCCAGAAAATCAGTCCCACGTCTATCTTTAAGGAGCTCAGTATAAGGCATGGCAGGATAGGACCCCTTCCCATACTCTTTGGAAGACAAGGCCAATGGCATATTCCTTGAGGTCTGCAATGCCTCTTATAGTTTTTCTTGTGAGCAGGCTGGAAGCTACTTTTCTCTTGGAGCAGATGAAGCAAAGAGAAAGTGGCTTCCTACAAGCAAAACTGAATAAATAATCCATAACGCCACTCAACCTGAACGTGCTGTCGATAGGGCTCACAAGGCAAGGATGGGTGCCTATACATATTGGCGGCCTTAAAGTTCTGAGCAGAAAGGAACAGCTCAGAGAAAACTGAGAAAGGCAGAGTGAGAAAGGCCACCAGCACTTTCCTCTCCTAACTTGCCCATGGAAATATCCCCTTCATCCTCTTCTGTCACTAGTCCACTTAGTGCTACGTTCCATACCAATAGCTTCATGACCAGTCTCAACAAAGAGACCAAATATGTTTAGGAAGCACTACGAGTGTCATTGTTCTTGGGAATCCAGAAGAAAACTACTCTCCTCAACCCCCATCTCTCGGCCCACATGTGTTAAACTGAAATCAAACATTGGAAGAAATCTCAGAAAGTCATCTTAGTCCATCTACCTGTGATTGGTGAAAGAGATGAAGTTTGAAATTTTACCTTAGCATTCCAAATTCATTCATTCATACTGCAGAATCAAGGAAGGCTTCTAAAGATAACCATTACATTGACAATATCACCTCTCTCCACTTCCCATGACAATCTTCTCCTCTAATTAGTAAGAAATCCATCCCTGGAGAAGGACATCCTGTTTGTGAGTGTGGCAGGTCAACGAAAAAAAGGAAGACCCTCAACTTGATGGATTGCCACAGTGTCTGCAACAATGGGCCTAAACATAAAAAAGATCATGTGCCTGGCACAGAATCAGCACCTAACACCTAACAACAACAACCTTAGCACAGACTCTGCACTGGTCAACTTAAGTTTTCAAGCTATTATTGGGTTAATCTATCATATCAAAAAATAAAGAAGAAAAATGACAGAAACAAACTTCATGTGCATCACATTAAATAAGGTTAATACTCTTATGAAATTTGTCTATTACATGTATGTGTATACTAGACTTCGATATAAAGTATTTCTTATTGGAGAATCACAATAAAAGTCATTAGAAGCACTGCTTTAGAATGCTCTGTCATCCCACTACCTTTGCAGAAGCTAACTTCTAAAGGCTTCTCAAGCCCCGAAGCCTCTCAGGCCCTTCCAGGTGACCTTTTTCTGTTTCTCTGATCCATTGTGTCCCCAAGGACCCACCTACTCAGCTCCACTGAAGCCCAAAGTCTAGACACTATAAAATATTGCCTGCTGGCTTTTGTTTTGGAGTTCAAGTTTGTTCATTTTGTCTCCTGTCTTCCCCTCCCTAAAGAAACTGACAATAGCCTTTATTTCCTACCACTCTGGTACACAGAAAATGCTCAGCACTTACTGGTAATTTTGCCAGGAAGTTCTTCCTCTTGATTAATCTCTCTCTTGACTTAGCAAATATTTGCACTTTCATTTATAAAACTCTTTCGTTCCCTTGCAAACAATTACTAAATCATGTTTCTGATTTTTTTTTTAATTTTATAGGCTAAATAAATCCAACTCCCTTAGCTTTTCCACAAAAAGCCAATTTTCCAAGATTTTAATCATGTGTATACTTTCTCTAAATCTCTTCATGATGAAGGAGCCAAGCCTCATAAATTCAATCAGGGTGAAACTAGTGTCTCCCAGTCACAAAAACCACCTGGGTGCTGGTTAAGTCTGTAGACTCCTACGCCCCACCCTGGAGATTCTGACCCAGGAATCTTGGGTGAAGCCTGGGAATCCACTGGCTCAACAACTGCTCTCATTGGTTCTTAGTGCTCATTTGGGGATAACTGGAACCTATACTAAGGCTAACCAGAGAAGTTGCTTGAATCAGCTTTCTTCCTCCAGAAAACCTTACTAGGAAGGGGGTGGGGAAAGAGAAGAATTCTCCACTTTTTCCTTGCAGAACTAGCTGTGTTGTCTTGCACAAAAGCTTAATAACTACCAGGGTTTCTCTAAAACATGCATGTACAATGTGTGCATAAGACATGTATAAGAAAATTAACAACAGCATTGCTCAAAGAGGCAAAAATAACATGTGACACAAATATCTAATAACAGAAAATGGAAAAAGAGATTGCAATATATTCAAATGGCAGTGAAAATGAACACACTAGCTGCAACAGCATCAATGGGTATTAGAAGCAATATTGAAAAGAGATACACACACACACACACACACACACACACACGCCCCCACAATAGTATGACTGTATGCATAGAGAGCTGAAAACAGGAAGGAAGGAACCACATTTTTAGGGATACATACATAGATGGTAAAATTATAAAGAAAAGGACAAGACTGCTGTAAAAGTTAAGATCATAGTTAGGGGTGAGAGAGTGGTGTTTGGCTGGAAAGGGACACCTAGGAACACTCCGGAGTCCTGGTTGTGACTTGGTTGGTGGCTCCACAGACACTCACTTGATAGCTATCTGTTAAACTATGTATTTTTGCCGTGTGTATGTTTCCCTGTAGGTAGTTAATACATCACAAGCAGTTCCCTTACTCTCCTTCCTCCTTCACTTTTTCTCCTCCTTCTCCCCTGCCCCCAAGGTAGAAAGAAATTGTGTGGGTCAGTTTCTGGTCAAGGTGACACTTGGTCAAGTGCATTTGGATGGTAGAATTCCCATCTTCTGTTACCTTATGTCTACTTTGGAGACAACCTGCTGCCAAAATCTGGTTCTTGGCAGTACTGTGGGGTTGAACCTAGGTGCCTCACACATGCTAAACAAGAGATCTACCACTGAGCTGCATCTCCAGATCTCTTTTACTTCTTGTTTTGAGACAGGGTCTTGCTAAGTTGTGCAAGCTGCCTCTGGGACTCAAACTTAAGATCCTTCTGCCTCAGCCTCCCAAATTCCTGGGATTATACATGCGTGCCATGGCTCCCAGCAAAACCTGGTTCTCAGTCTTTTGGAGGCTTCATAGACCCACACGGATAATCTGGCAAAGCTATGGACTATACTCAGAATCATGCACATACACAAAAGACTTGCATGCAATTTCAAAAGGCTCTGTAGCTTAAGACTCTACCCTTAGCCCACCCAACTTAAGAACTCATGTAGAAAAGAAGGGACAGGTTTCAGAGGCCAGAGCTTTTGAGTTGAAATTCTAGCTCCACCTACTCCCACCTATGTGGCCGTCGGCAGCCACTAGAGTCCCTAAGTCTCCATTTTCTCATCTGTAAAATGGAGGAAATCAGTGGTGCATGTCTATCCCAGAGACTCCAGAGGTGGAGACAGGAGGATCATGAGTTCACAGCCAGAGGCAGCCTACATAACTTAATGAGACCTTGACTCAAAACCCACCCAGGTGCTCATGAAGTCTGCAGGCTCCCAGGCCCCAGTGTGGAGATGCTGACCCAGAGATCTTGGGTGGAGCCTGGGAATCCATTAGGGGGGCAGCCCTCCAGTAGAGCACTTGCAAAAGTATGGATAAGGCCATGGGTTCAACTGCAAGTACCGAAAGACAAAACAAAACAAAAAATAAAATAAAATAAAATGGAGGAAATCCTGCCAGCTTGCAAATTATCCTGAGAATTAGATGCAATGTACATAACTGGCCTGGCAGACATCAGGCAACCCCAAGATGGTGATTGTTATTATTATTGAACTAGATGATCTGGCCTGTTCCTTTTTGGCTAATAGTCCATGAATCTTTTAACTGACAACCCATTACCATGTAGAGGCAGGTAACACCTTCATGTAAATGTTCACTATATTCCTTAGAAATGATATTCTAAAGAGCCCTAGAGCAACCTCCATAGGCATAAAACTATTTTACTAAATACGGCTCAGTTTTCCAGGCGACTGTTTAAACAGACACTATTTCAACAGAGCACATGAGGCCACATTTGCAGTTCAGGAAGCCATATGTTATGCTCCAGAGACATGTGTAATGTGTCAGCTATGAAGGACTGCATGTGGGAAAGGCAGACCTTACCCTCAGTGTGGGCTCCCAACATTCTTACTAATACATCACAAATGAAATTTTCAATGGCTGGCCGGTAAGTTTCCTATTCATCAAATCATTACCAAATGACACTCACTGGCTTAAGAGTTTTCCCTTGAAGTTTGGCTTTTTAAAAGCCTTGCCTGTTTCCATCCAGGGGAGCAAACGCTATGTCAACTGTGATGAATGTCGGGGCTTTGGCAACCGGCAACATCTCCCCTTAGCCAGACATGGTCTCATCTTCTTTTATTTTGGTTTAATCATGGAGAACTGAAAAAAACAGTGGAAACCCAGTGGTCACAGACACCTGGCTAATGGGCAGGTTTGAGTTTTCAAATGTATCACCCCAATGAAAGGAATCCAGTGGCACAAAGTGAGCTGGGCGGAGAAAAGAGAAGAGTTTCTTTGATATTCTGTAGGAAGGATGTTAAAGCCTGAAGAATCACAAATTGGAATAGCTCTTAGATGCATCTGCTAGAACAGAGATTATCTTCGGAGAAGTCGCATTTCTCCCTCCAGTTTATGAAGCACAGGCCGTTTTGCCAATATAATCAACAAGGCTAAGGTGAAAGGCAAAGTAAACAGTGTTTGCACTGGGAAAGTTTCAGATTCACACTGACTAGAAAGAAAAGCACACATTTCTAAATTTTAAAACAGAGGACGAGAAACAGGCAAGCTTCATGGCCATGTTGTAGCTTCCCCTGCTGACTATAGCAGCCAGTACTTACTAATATCTATCTACTAGGTACAAAGTATGGGGCCAGGGTTTAGCTCAGTTGGTGGAGAGCTGCTCTGCTCACTCTAAGGCCCTGGGTTCAATTCTTTCAACACTGCAAATACCAGAAAAGGACCTGGCAGCCCATTCTCAAAACTATCCCGAAATAATCAACAATCAAAAATCCTATGAACAGCAGAGAAGCACTGACATAGTCCCTGGCTTTGCACAGTGTCAGGGAGTGTTTCATCCTGTTGTACATAGGGTCACTAGGAGTTGGACCTGACTCAACAGCTCACAACAGCAGCAACAATGTGCAAAGTAAGACAGAAGAGTCTATAGATGTTGCATAGAAAAGTGATACCCAGCCCCTACCACTTATTCATTCAGCCCATATTTGCTTAGTTCCTTTTACATGAGCAGCACAGACTCTACTGAATTTTCTATACAGTTGTAGAGCTAATTTACAGCACTAACAGAAATATGCCAACATGAAAACAGAGTATTAGAGGTACAGTCATCTAAAGGAGTGAAACAGAGAACCAACACCATCAAAGGGAGAGAAAATTTTCAGCTAGGCTAGCAGGTTTCTTGACTGTATCATGAACTAGACCTTACAATGCATAACATTGGATAGATGGAGAGATGACAGGACACAGGTGTTGAAGGCACGATGCATTCAGGAGAGAGTGTAAATAGCAGGTTGATCCAAGGGAAATCTTACAAGACTGTTCTCTTCAGTGTTCACAGAAAACCCAGAAAGTTACCAGTGCAACACGACAAAAACATTTGACCATTCTTTGGCAGTTGCATAAACAGCTTTCCATATAACATTTACTTACTTCAGCCCAGTAGCTGATAAGTCCACCTACGATGAGTTTTCCCTTTCCCTACCTTTTCACTTTATTTAGACATGTAGGGTATGCTGTCTCTGCTGTTCATCCTAAAATCCACCACCCTCCCTTTAATGAGCTGTGTCAGTGGTTTTAGCGTGGCTCTCTCCCTGGTCACCACCACAGGGGTACAGGGGTAGCTGCTTGTTAGGCTCTATGCAAGAGCTTCTCTTGCACACCACTTGGCACAGCTGTGATTAGAAAGCATTTCTGAAGTATCTGTAAAGTCTGTCAATTCCCACTGGACTGCAGTTGCAGGGCATGGCCGGTGGCCAGCATCTTCCCACTCACCACCCAACCCCACGCCCCCCGCCCACTGCCTACCAGATGGTAGGAGCTCAACTCAGAGTAGTTCATTGAACAGCTTTGTTTTCCTTCCTTCTACCTTGTGAGCCACGATTGATGAAACCCTTTTCCACTGGCCCTTCTGTCTCAAGCTACAAATGTATTTAAATTCTCCATAATCCTACTACATTCTCTCCTCTAATGCTAACCAATGTCAAAACACTACATTTAAAAAATCATGTCACATGAGGTAAAAGTCTCACTGGGGCAGAGAGAAGACTAGGAGAAGGTCAAGCTAGTTTTACTTTTAGAGAGAAAAATTGTTCCATCTAATTCAATTGGTTTCAATCACTCACTTATTTACATTTGAGAGAGAGAGAAAGAGAGAGAGAGAAGAGAGAGAATATGAATATGAATATGAATGAGTCTTAGGTATTATGTTAAGTCTTGACAATAAAAAGACCAAAATGAAATAATCTTGGTCTTCAAGGATCCCTAAGACTTTGGGGACAGGAACACACTCGATAACTACTTACATGGTCCTTTGTCAGGGCTAGACAAGTGTTGTGACCTGAGTCCTTTGAGAGTCCAGGGAGGATACTATTTAGTGCTGGGAAATCTACTACATTACAATTTAATCTTAACAATAACCCTACAAAGTAGATACTATTAGTAGAGACTTTTAAAAGTAGATACTTTTACAGATGAGGAAACTGGGGCACAGAGAGATTAAAGAATTTGTATAAAGTCACTCCATTCAGAGTACAGTTGGTTTTCTGAAGAAGAAAAACTAAGTCAGTTCAATATAAAGGAAAATGAAAGAAGGAACTTTTTGGATGAGGAAGATTTAGTCATGTTTACAGACTGAGGTGAGCGAAGGAATCAGTGGAGAGAGACAGAATGAAAAACCTAACGGGGCTGTGTGGGCAACTGATAAGAGCAGCTGGGGGTGGACTTAAGGGTTCAACAAATGCAGATGGCTGATCTTTGTAAATTAGGGTCACGTTTTGCCTCTGAGATGGCGAAGATGATACAAATCCCATTTGTATATATATAGATATGTATATATGTACAAATGGGATATATATATATATGCACACACACACAAACAAATGGGATTTGATTTACTCAAAAAAAATTCATTGCTTAAAAGGAGGGACACGTGTAAAAATGCATGTCTTATAGTCTGAGCAAAGCTTCCTTGCACGTGGACGGGACACCTGGAGACAAGTCTGGCAACAATCCAAGCATACACCAAAAGTATTTTTGGCATGTATTTGAATATAATGAGCAACCTCAGCTCCTAAGCTTTGCTCTTCACCCAAGCAACACAATTTAGATTTCACATGAAGCATCCAGACAAAATGAGTTCATCCACAAAGGCTGCTGAAGTGCTTTTCAGAGTCTAAATGGTCAGAATAGGGGGCCAGGGTGGTCTCCCGTCCTAATGATACCCAGGCACTATGCCTTTTATAGATGTTAAAAATTTAACGAGGTACAAAATGATAGCTAAAGACATTTTCAAGCCAGGGAAGCAGTCCTTGAAGTTACAAACCCAATGCGAAATCTCACTGCTCTGTATTTTCTGCTGTCCCTCTACTCACCTCCCCTCCCCAAACAAAACAAAACAAAACAAAAAACAAAAACACCTTGTTAGTTCACCAGTTGTAAACAGAGATAGAAATCTGCAGTGGGCTTAGCAAGTTAGGGTCCATCGCCGGGCCAAGGTGTATTAATTGCTTAGGATTCATTTTCTTTCTTTCTTTCTTTCTTTCTTTCTTTCTTTCTTTCTTTCTTTTTTTTTTTCTTCTTCTTCTTTGGTACTTAGGAGCCAGACCCAGGGCTTCACACACACTTTGCAAGTGCTCTATCATTGGGCTATACGCTTAGCCTTTATTTATTTATTTATTTATTCATTCATTCATTCATTCATTCATTTTGAGTCAGGGTCTTGCTAAGTTACTCAAGCTGCCTCTGGCCTGGCAATTCCCCTGCCTCTGCCTCCTCAGTTGCTGGGATTATAGGTCCATGCCTGTACCAGGCCAGGACTCGTTTTCTTACTTGGAGTCTAAGAAAAAGATGGAGGGTCCCATGGTGAAGGTAGGAGGTGAAGGAGCTTCTCACACTTGGTGTCACTTAACCCTAGGCACATGTAAGTCATACGTGTGTATGGGGGTTCAACAGTGTCCCCCAAACACTCATCTCTACCTCAGAATGCAACATTAGTTGGAAGTTTCAAGGATCTACAGACAAAATTATCTTGGATTTAGTATAGAGTCTAAACCCAACAGAGCCATGGGAAACTAAGCAAGGTAAGGTTGGAGGCAGAGATCTGAGTGATCCACTTACAACCCAAGAGTACTGGCTTACTGGCATCTGCCAGACACCAGACTAGGCATAGGAATGACTTTCCCTTGGGAACCCAGAAGAATCTAACCCTGATGATGGCTTGATTATAAATTTCTGGCCTCCTGAACTTTGAGACTAAATTTCTATTTTTTAAGCATCCAGATTGTCATCATCAGTTTGGGCAGCCCTAGGACACTGATCTAGTGACCCATAAGAGAGGGTTGTTCGTCCAGCACCACATGGCCCCAGAGGACTCCATCTCTGCTGACTGCAGGTCAACAGCAAGCTTCCACAGTAATCATACATTCCAGTGGTTTGTCTCCTATTGGTTCACTATCTTGGGTTGATGTCCTGCACTTAGCATTTACCTCAAGGCCAGTGAGGATATCAAATTGTGAACTATCTACTCCTTGATACTTGATATTTTTCAAATTTTCTAAAGGAAACAACTTTTCATGATAAAATAATAAAGTGACTATTTAAAACCAATGTTTCTCAAAGAACACACCCATAAGGCTGCACATAAGATTCACCTAAGTATCTCTGAAAAATACGAATGCTTTAAAAAATTCTCTACTGATTCTATTGTCAGCCAGAACTACCCTTCCCTTGACAACAAGGAAAGGACAAACTGGCCTGATGTTAACTCAATCTGCATCTGTGAAATGCTGAACTTGACGGGAGGGTAAATCTCACCTTCACACTTGGCATATGTAGACTTAAGCTACACCAACAGCCAGCCAGGATGCCCCATGTAGAGATAAAGACCTGACCCCATTTCACTGGACCATCCTTTGAATAAGCCCCTCAACCTGTCCCCCACTTTGGGTAGTAACAGGCTCACCTGAGCTGGACAAGTTGGCATCTTGGCCTCTCCCTCCACCTCCACAGCCAATTACTCATCCAGTACTGCAACTGCTGCTCACTGGATCCCCTGGCATTGATCTATTTTCCTTTCCTATGGACAATGACTTTGTTCAACCCAGTTCAGTTCAACAAACACCTTTTTGATTCCTATATTTCCAGGGAATCCTATTTGAGGCTTTCTTCCTTGTGACCTTTTGGCTACAGCTTTTGGAGGGACAGGAGATTCCCTCTGCACTCTCAGTGCCATTTCGGTGAAAAGCTAAATCTTAACTATCTTAAATGATATATCACTGTCCCATTAACATGAATGCCAGAACATAAAATTAGGGACAATTGGTATCTCTGCAGTAAACTATGGAAGGATGATATGCCAAATCTAGAAATTTCAAGTTATTTCTTATGGTTTGGGGGCACAGTGACATGCACAAATGCTTAACAGAACCCCAGAAAGTGTCTAATACTGATCACTGTTTCTCTAGAACATTTAGATTTTCTTTTAACTGGTCCCTCTACCTCTACTTTTGCACTTCCTTCTTCCTATGCCAACTTCCCTCATAGTCAAATACTTTTGTCTATGGCTGTAGCATTCTGTCTATATGAAACCATCTGAGGCTGTCCATGGCCAGTAAGACATCTCATGCTATGCAGCCCTCACCATCTATTCAAGACCTTTCTGAATCCAACTTCACACCTGAAACTACACCATGCCCAGTTTTCCCTCTGGCCAAACCTCATACAAACTCTGTTCCAGCTAAATTCTTGGCTCCAAAAGCCAAGTTACTCTTTTTCATATACATTGAAACTACTCAAGTAATTTTTCGGTCTCTCATTTTTATCTTGCCACCTTCCTGCTAAAAAACAGAGTTCAAACTTGATATTCATTTTAACAAAGCCTTATACCAGCATTTGAGGTTAAATGGTTGAACATCTACCATCTGACATGCTTGGGACCAGAGGTGTTTCAGATTTTGGAGTTTGGGGGAGTTTGGAATGTTTGTATGTACATAATGAACTATCTTGGAGATGGGACCTAAGTGTAAGCACAAAATTTATTTCTGTTTTATATATTGCTCATATGCATAGCCTGATGATGGTTTTATATAATATTTTAATAATTTTGTACATGATACAGTTTTATGGTGTGACATTTTCCCCTATGGAATCACGCTGTCACTAGAAATTTCAGATTCGGGAGCATTTCAGATTTTCAGATTAGGGATGTTCAACCTGCATATGGTTTTCCCTTTACCTGTCTTCTTACAGAGACGTGTATGATATAGAGGTAAAAGACTGGTTCCTGGGCTCAAATCCTGACCCTACCACTTTATAGATGTGTGACCTGGAGAAGTTATTTAACTTTATGTGTCTCAGTTTCTCAGTTTCTCAGTGTCTCAGTTTCTCTTAACTTTATGTGTCTCAATAGTAAAATGGGGCAAACAATACACTTTAATGCATTTGACTTCCTAAATAGATTGTACTTGATGGCAACAACTTTCATATCTTCCATAGTGGCCCTCTGGTAGGCCTGAGTATGTTTTAATGAATCACTCCATTAAAATAGAACTTTTCCTCTTTGGCTTGGAGGGGGCATTCCAGTGCTCTAGGTCATCATTACCATTCCAAATTTCTATAAATGTTGCAACTGAGGGTTAGAAGCCTTGGAAAACAGAAAATGAATTAAATAATCAAAATACTACACATATAAGCACATTGTTTAATGTTATCAGAGGTTCATTTTAAGTAGTCTGGATATTTTGATATATTTGAGGCAAGAGACGCCACTGGTTTATTTATAACTGAACTCTTACAGTTCTCAAGAAAGGGCATATTTGTTATAGCCCTTCTATACTCCAATAATAGCAAACCCAGAATAAACTCCAATATCCACCCACATGGGGAAAAAAACTACTTCCAAGAAATATTTCTGTGTGACATCTAAAGGCAGATGTCAGCACTTTTTAAGAGCATAGAGAAGGAGCCATGACATTCGCTATCAGTCTCATCTGTCCAAGGCTTCAGAAGAGCCTCTGTATAGACAGCCCTCCAATACCATCATCTCACCAGACCCCTGAGGACACAGGGCCTCCCAGGCAGGCCCAGGAAGGCTTAACCCTGCAACTGTACATTTCTTAATGAGAGTAACAGAGAAGCCAAGCCAAAGATGCTGGCAAGCACAGAATACTTTGGAAAACTCATCAATGTTCCCGAATGTGAAGCCTCATTCATTACCCTTTTAGAGCCCACAAGGGATTCTCCAAAAATGTCTTGCCTTAGAGTTTTATGATTCAGCTAGATGTCAAGTGACAAGTGAACACAAACAAAAGTCACCAAAAGGGGGACAAGTCTAATCAAGCCGTATTGAAACTCCAGTGTGTGGTCTTGAGTTATGATTTTGACCCTAATCTCTTCGAGACAGTTTCTACTGAAAGTTATTTGGTGTTCAGCTAGTGGTGGTGTCTGTCACAGATTGTGAGCTAAAGGGCAGGGACTATGGCTTTTCCATCTGTATCTCAGACACCTAATACAAGAGCTGGTACATGGCTAGACATGAACAAATGTTTATTCAGTGAATGAATAAAAGGCTCAGCCAGAACACAGCTTTAACAATAATGTTGCTACTAAAAATACTGAGGAAGTAGCCAGCCTTCACAGTGGCTCCAAGATAGTCTCTACTTCCTTGGACCTATTTGAATGTTGCTATGTTGACATTTTCATCTCCACGGCTCCCTGCTAGTGGGCAGGGACTGGCTCCCTTCTGTTTATTCTACCCAATTCAAACTCTTAACACTAAGATCTCCAATATCATCTCTACCATTTGAAATGTGTGTATTAGTGCTTAAAAATGTGAACCTAGAAGGCAGATTGCCTGGATTCACAGTCCAACTCTACCCTCTGACCCTGGGAAAGTGACTTTCCCCTGTGTGCCTCAATTATAGACTAAGGATAATAACATCAACCTCCATCATGGAGTTGTTCTGAGATTTAAATGAATCAGATATTTTTAAAACACTGCTTGGCCCATAGCAAGCATGTTCAGTAAGTGTTAGCTAATATGGTTATTATTCACACTCCCAAGGGAAATTCCACTCTGTTATTTTGAATAATGGTTCTTTTTCCTCTAGGCTTACTGGATAGTCATATTCACAATATATTCCCATGGCCAAACCCAGATTTGCTGACTGACTCCAGCACAAATGAGAGATACTGCAGACTGGACACAAGTCCCAGAGTTTCTGCTGCGACTGTACTTACCCAGAGAACAACTGTTTCTAAGCTACTACAGTGGTGTGAACTTTGGAGTGATTCACCAAAATCTTTTTTTTTTAATTGTGACAAGTGTATACTCAGAATTAGTCCACCAGGCTCAGTGTAGATGAACTCAATTTGGTTAGCAACACCCAAAGCATCGTAATCAGAAGCCAGTGGAACATATGCCTCTTTCTCTCCATCATGCTTGATAAGAGTACTGACCTTGTCATTGACCATGTCAGTGACATACTGCTTCTTCATGGCCTGTTCAATCTGGTGCTTGATGGCCTTGGCATCCACAATGAACACAAGTGTACTGTTGTCTTCTATCTTCTCAGTGATCAGGAGAAACTAGATGATGGCATAGAGGTCAAGCTTCTTTCTCCTGAGGGTGCTCTTCTAAGGGTATCTGGGGTGCCTCTGGAGCCACAGCCTTTTGGGCCAGTGGAAAGTGCGTGGTGTGCAGATCTTTTTCTTTTTTATGGCTGTGGATGCCCTTCAGCACTGCCTTCCTGGCCTTCAAAGCCTTTGCTTTGGCTACAGCTTTTGGAGGGACAGGAGATTTCTTCTGCACTGTCAGTGACATTTTGGTGAAAAGCTGAATCTTAATTATCTTAAATGATATATCACTGTCCCATTAAAATGAAGACCAGAACATAAAATTAGGGACAACTGGTATCTGTGCAGTAAACTATGGAGAGATGATATGCCAAAGCTAGAAATTTCAGGGGATTTCTTGTAGTTTTCAGCGAGATGGGATAAATTTGAAGAAAAGCCAACTGGAACAATGATGTCAATAAGATGATCTCTTGTCTCCCAGGAAAATGTCTAGGGGAGAGCCCAACAAAGTCCGTTCACAGTACCTAATTAAGGTGGATAAAACATGACGGGAAGAGTGGTTCATGCCTACCTGATTCTGAAAGGTACCACCTGCCAACAGCACATCAAACAAACAAGAGAGGACAACAGTCCAGGCATGTGCAGCCAGCACCTATGAAAGGCAATTGCGTCCTGCCAAGAAGGGGATAATGCCCCATGAATTCCAGGTTGCCACTTGCCATCTAACTCTTAAGCATGAATAAGAGCATCCTGCTGCAACTCTCTCCAAGCCACACATTCCTTGGGCAG
Organism: Pedetes capensis; assembly: GCA_007922755.1. NCBI lineage: Eukaryota > Metazoa > Chordata > Mammalia > Rodentia > Pedetidae > Pedetes > Pedetes capensis. Next base: position 135,240 of record VMDO01000774.1, on the reverse strand, counting down.
CTGGACTGCTGAGAAGACAAAGTACAGGATGGTGACTATAACTGTCCCTTCTGCTCCCCTCCACAGGGGAGGAGATATTTGAACAGGAATCTTATGATGTCCAACAGACCCTCCCTTATTCCTCACTTACTGATGAGCACAGCCCTTCCTGTATAAGTTGTGCTGACAGAAATATCATACTTCCCTAGAACAGCACCAGAGGTCCAAAAGAATGCAAGGTCTTTTGAAGAACCAGAGCACATTTGTTCTTACAAAATAGAATTGTACACTTTAAGAAACCAATGTGGGCTTTCAACCAAAAGAAAAGTGTGTCTATGAAACTGCTCTGAAAAATAATCTGGAATCAGAGACATAGGTGCATAGATGGGCCAAATTTAAAATGTGCCACAAGCAGTGAAAGAGCAAGTGGAGTAATCTAGAAAAGCTTGTATTTAACTCCAGGTTAACAGGAAAAGAAAAAAGAAGGAAGAGAGAAAGTAAAGAAGAGAGGAAGAAAGACATGAATGAAAGATCCAGGAAATATATGATGTAGGAATCTCAGCAAAATTAAGAAATAAAAAAACATAATAAAATTACTCTGATCTGAAAATTAATTAATTAATTAATTAATTAAAGCTTAACTATAAAAAGACCAGTGTTTGGAGACACATTTTGGTGAAATTTTTCTTTTGTTTTGCCTGTTTTTTTTTTTTTTATTTAAAGGACAAAGAAAGAGTTCTATTGACATCCAGGTAGAAACTGGTTATTTTTCAAAGGCTTCCCAAATAAAGTTGGCTTGAATTTCTTAAAACACTACACACCAGAAGACAGTGGGCCATCGTCAACTGAGGTTAGAAAGGAAACATGCATTACCTAGCAATTCTCTTCCTGACAGTCCTTTAGATGTGAGAACAGAATTGTGTCCTCAGACAAACTGAGACTGAGCATGTTGTTGTGGTTGTTAGGTGCCATTGAATCGAGTCCGACTCATAGCGACCCTATGTACAGCAAATTGAAACACTTCCCAATTCTGTGCCAGGCACATGATCTTATTTATGTTTAAGCCCACTGTTGCAGAAACTGTGTCAATCCATTTGGTGGAGGGTTTTCCTTTTTTTCACTGACCTGCCACTCTCCTAAACATGATGTCTTTCTCCAGGGATTGGTCTCTCCTAACTACATGTCCGAAATATGTAAGAAGCAATCTATAGTTCTACCTAAATGCTTCTTTAGAAATTGTCAAAACCTTAGGGAAAATTATCAAAAAGTAAATGAAAATAAGAACCTCAGAATCTGGAAGTTTTGATTGACATAAATGCTGAGAAGCAAAAGAAGTAAAATTATTGTTAATGTGGTCATAAAACCACAAAGATGTAACATAAACATGGAATGTGAAAATAAGAGGTAATATTGATTGCCATCACTCTACACTAAGTGATTACACTTGAAGCTTCAGGTTTTAAGATGCCATATTTTCCGGCAATATGCTTTCCTTACCTATAGAGCACTCTGCTGACAGGTGGTAATCTACCTGGAATAGAATATTGTTGCTGGAATAGCTTATAGATATTAATTCAGAACAGACCGTGATTCCCCAGAGGATTTTTAAAACCAAATTCTCAAGACTTTTTTCCAACATTTTACACTCATACTACTTGTCAAAAATCCTTCAAGCCCAGAGTAAATGTTGTCACCTCTACCCTCAGCATATCCTGTACTATATCAGTTATTTTTCACGATTATCTTACCTCTGAACTATTCTATTTAGTACCCCAACTATATCAATTACTTTGTTGTTGTTGTTGTTGTTGTTAGGTGCCGTGAGTTGTATCCGACTCATAGAGACCCTCATAGGGTTTTCAATGGCTGACTGTTTCGGGATTGCCTTGGGAGTGGATTGCCACGTCCTTCTACCGTTTTAGCAGTTCTGGGAATTGAACTCGGGACCTCAGAGACTGCAGAGCGGCGCTCTACCAACTGAGCTAAATCCCAGCCCCTTCAATTACTTTACTCAGCACATACTAGGAATTCTACATATTTTAGACAACAAAGTAAAATACAGCAAACATTAAAAAGATCATTCTTATACAGAAAATTATACATATAGCACTAAAGAACTTTCTGCCGTCTCTTATTGTTACCAGATTTCACTCAAATCCAACATTTTATAGAGTTTTATGAAAATCTCTAATTTAACCTAAATTTGAATTTACTTAACCAAAAGGCTTTCCAAGGTGTGCCCATAACCATGAAATTTTAAGCCAGCTTGGAATAAAAAATACTTGCATTTTTCTCATATATTACTGTGCATAGTCCAGCTCTGTTTTCTGCTTCTCTGGAAAAAAGGTTTAAAAATCACCTACCACAGAGACCTGCTATAAATGAGATAATGCATTGAAAACACTTGGTAATATGCCTTGCACACATTAAGTGCTGAGTAAATGTTTGCTATCATGAAGACCACTTAAATCATGTGCCTTGCTCAGGCCTGAAGTGTCACAGGAAATTGGATCCATAGCCAGGTTCCTAACTCACAGAGCTTATAGGCTGACACTCGGCTTGACCAGACCAAAAAATACAGACCTTTGATGACACCATTTCACTGGATGCCACAATTTTTAAAGTTACTTGGAAGATTTACACTCGAATAAAACATTTTTCCAAATTAGCACATACATTTATAAATGCCAAATAATATTTAGGACTTTCAGTTGTTGAAATATAAGCCAGATTGTGGAATGAAGTAATCGTTATTAGGCCAAGAAAAATAAATCTGACTAAATGTTTTTATGTTTATAGACCTTCACATTCAGAGGTTATGAGAAGTGTAAAAAATGTCCAATAGTTAAGGACATGCTGTTGTTGTTATGTGCCATCGAGTCAGTGTCTGACTCATAGTGACCCTATGTACAACAGACAAAACACTATTATCAGTGCTTCTCTGATATTCATAGGGTTTTCAATGGCTGATTGTTTTTTGGGAGTGGGTTGCCGAGTCCTTCTCCCAAACCTACCACACTTGGTTTTCCCAGGTGGTCTCCCATCCAAGTACTAACCAGGCTGACCCTGCTTGCTTCTGAGATCTGACAGGATCAGATGTACAGTGGTACAGCTGCAGGCAGTTAAGGACATTAGTTGTTGTTAGGTGCTTATCAAGTCAGGTCGACTCATAGCAATCCTATTAGGGTTTTCAATGTCTGATTGCTTTGGGATTGCCTGCTTCGGGAGTGGATTGCCACATCCTTCTTCTGAGTTAAGGACATAAAACACCCAAAACACTAGACCTGATACAAATATATGTTCTAGCTTTTTCATTAAGTTTAATAGTGTAATTTCTTTAGAAAACATTTATATACATATATTAACAAGATTCATTATAGAAAAGTTTCATAGAACCAAAACAAAATTTCAGTCCTAACACTTAAGAATAACTCTGCATTATTTCCTTAAGAATATGGCCCACGGAATAAGAAATTAACTACAAGAAACTGTGTTGATATTCTATATATCCTTAGTATTTTTACATATAAGAGATAGGGACGCACGTTATTTTCTTTTCATATCATTGTTGTTGTTGTTAGGTGCCGTCGAATCGTGTCCAACTCATAGCGACCCTTATAGAGTTTTCAATGGCAGATTGTTTCGGAATTACCTTGGGAGTGGGTTGCCACATCCTTCTCCCATTTTTGTGGTGCTGGGAATTGAAGTTGGGACCTCAGAGACTGCAGCGCAGTGCTCTATCAACTGAGCTAAATCACAGCCCTCTTTTCATATAGACAGCTTAAATAAAGCACTGTGTTAACCTGCATTTAAAAGATGAGAACCCTACAAACGTTTTATATCAGGCCATATTCCTTTCTATGCCTAGGGCAAATACTTTGCTCTGTGTTCTCAGCAGGTAACATATGCAAAACTTCTTCCTCATCAATAAAGAGTAAAATCAAATATTTTTTACAGCCAAGTGGTAATGAGTCCTAGCTTGCTACCAAGTTGTCTTGATTATAAATGGCTCTGCCTTCGACATCTTTGCCCATTCATGTATGTGCACTGCTGTGTGTGGAGTGACTTTAAGAATAATTGAGATAATGTCCAAATACTGCTGGAATACTCTTCCCAGCCTGCCAGTTAATGCCTCAACTTATGTTTACAATTTTTTTTAACCCTTCAGATCACTGATACCACTCAGTATATGTGCTTTTACTTCTAACAAGCTTCTGGCACCTAAGTGTCTGTGATAAATCTTGGTATGGCTTCTCTCATGGCATAAGCACTAAAGACCAATGCCATTGCTGAGGACATAGAATGACTAAGTGACTCCCCTTCAAAACCACAGCAGCTATATATCTCCTCCAGAAGTTACTAGAAGGTAACCATGTTAGCTTTCCATGGCTATGATCAATACCTGAGAAAAATCAACTTAAAAGAGGAAAGATTTGGGCTGGGGATGTAGCTCAGTAGTAGAATGCTTGCCTAGCATGCATGAAGCCCTACATTCAATCTCTAGCACCACAAAAAAGAAAAATTGAGGAAAGGTTTGTCTCACAATTTCAGAGATCTAAGCCCATTGTTCCTGGGCCATGGTGAGGCAGCACGTCATGGTGGGGAACATGAGATGGAACAAAATTGTTCACCGCGAGGTGGTGTGAGGGTGGGGAAAGACATGGGACATATACCCTTCAAAGGCATGCCCCCAGTTACCTACTTTCTACAACTAGGCTCCACCTCCTAAAGTTTCCACCATCTCCCAATAATGCCATCAAAGTGTACATCCAAGAAAAGGTAAATCCCTTGATGAGATCAGAACCTTCATGACCTTTTATCACCTTCAAAAGCTCCACCTCCAAATCTGACACATTGGGGACCAAGCATTGAAAATGAGTCTGTTTTTTTGTTTTATGGTTGGTGTTTGACAGAGTCTTTCTGTGTAGCTCCTCAACCTCAGGTTGGTCTAGAATTTACTATGTCATCTAGGCCACCCTTGAACTCGAGATCCTCCTGCCTCTGCTTCCCTAGGGCTAGACTACATGTATGCACCACCATGCCACGTAGTCTTCAAGGGACATTCCAGATCCAAACTATAACAGTAACAGAGAGCTAGCCCTGCCAATGGCATATTTCTGGTCTATATTAGAAGGCTGGGGGAAAAGAGGGTATCAAAGTACTTGGGAGGAGGGTGCTCCTCACTCTTCCAGGCACCTCAACTTCCCAACTCACTGCACCCTCTCACCAACAGGTGGGAGAATCAACAGAATCACACAGAGATTAGGGGTGCCTGCAAGAAGGGAGGACCAACATCTCCTTCACTGGTTCCCCATCTTGTTAGGCTGTGGATTGGCTGGTTCCCACTGTGTCCCTCTGAAATGCAGACAAGAGAAGAACTGGAGAGAAATGGGTATGGAAAGTAGCATTAGGGAAGTACCCAGTACACCCACTTGAAGCCTGACTTGAACCATCCTGCTGGTACCCTTAGGTTAGAGGAACTCCACAACATGGGGTAGTGAGAAGGTTAGCAAAGGTCCAGCTGGAGGCAGAGCCCCAGGTCAGAGAGCTGAGACTCCGACACTGTGAGCTAGCATTTGGCCAGTGAATCAGATAATATCTACTAACAGGAAGAAGACAGCCTCAAGTAGTAAGAGGGCAGTGTCTGCACCCAGCTAAGTTAGAGGTGTTCGCCTTCCCTCTTCCCCCAACTCTTTTTCTGTCTCCAGGTTTCAGGGGCGGGGACATGACTGCAAATGACAACAGAAAGAGAGCAAGGGAAGAATGCCCCATCTCTTCTCTCCCTTCAGGTGCTTTGACACAAGATTGAACTGCCCTAGGGGAAAAAGAGATTCACATTAAGTTGGAGACTAAGTTTCTGAACTGGATTTGTCTCTGGAAGTTTTTGAAAGTGGCCTGTTGTGAAGGGCAAGGAAAAGGAGATTTAACTTAGCATGGTAAAGACAGTAAATGCAGAGAAATAGACACTTTTAAATTTACACCCCAAGGACAAAGAGTTCAATTAGTCAATTCCATAGCAAATGCGGTTAATGTCTATACTTTATAAAGGAATTATATCCTGGTTTGGCACATTCATTCATTGATTCACTCAGCAGATATTTATTGTACCTGATAGAACTATGAATAAAACCAACAAAGTGCTGTGCCCTGGGAAGTTCAATTCCAAGTATGTGTGTGATTCTGGGAAATTTCTTTAGCTATCTTGGGCTTCCGGTTCCTCATAACGTCTTGTTCTGATTTGTCTCTTCTAATAAATTGTAAAAACCATACCATGGAAATGAAATATAATAAGACGATCTGAGTCGTTTTCTCTTTTCTAGCAACATATACTTTAGACAACCAAACAGAGATGAACAGCTGGTATTTCAGAAATGCAAGCATATGGAGACTTCTAAATACAGAGAGGATACCCCACATTCTCAGAATAGAGTGAGGGTAATTGGCTGTGGGTAAGAGCCAGGATTGGCCTGCCTTGTTACCATCTTGTCACCGTTATTTCTAGGTAATATGGGGGCAGAGGGGTATCCTTTGTGCACACAAAAAAATCTATATTAATGACTTTAAAATATCAAGCAGTGTTATATACTTTGCAAAAATTACTAGTAAGAGTTAGTGTTTTTATAAGTAAGGTAAGAGAGATTCAGAAGAACTTCTCTTGGTAAGGTTTGAGATAATGACTTAACATGCCCAGCACTACTGCTAAATCTCTGTACTATCAAGTCATAGGCTGCATTTTCCGACCATGTGCACAGAGCAGAGCTCCAGGGTACCATCCCCGGGGCTGCAGCTCAACACCATGACAGAGGAGAAGAAGAACAGAGCCCAGAGCCCAGAGGCCCCTTCCCTGGGAGCAGGGCAGTCCCACTAGGCTGAACCGTCAGGCCACAGGCCTCTTGAGGAGTCCCTGGAGGCTGGCTGTCCCCAAACACACCTATGGTGACTGACTCCAGGCTCACCCACTCCTCTGCTTTCCCTGAGAACTCATCTCCAGGGTCAAGTCCACTCCCAAGGCCTGCGATCATCAACTTGCCAAGGCTCGCGATCATCAACTTGCCAAGGCTCCAGGAGACTGAAAACAGGCGGCTGGAAGTGGAGGCAGTTGCCTTCCTAATCCCCAAACCTTTGGAAACTCTGAGGATGACAGCGCCGCAGAGGGTCCTCTAGTACAGCGGGCTGCCTGCCATGGCTGCACTCCTGGAAGGCTCCTCCTTGGGGTTAGTCCTCAACTGTCCTGCTTCGAATCAGTGTCAACTTCACCCAGCCAGTGCAAGCGCAGTGTTTCCACTGTCCTCCGTCAAAGGCAGACTTGAGAAGACAGCATTTACAAAGCAAGTTTGACTATCAGAGTATCAGTAAATTAATTATTCATTTCCTTAAGTTATTTTTTCCAAATAAATTGCTGTTTGGTTTCTTCCTTCCTTCCTTCCTTCCTTTCTTTAGTTGTCTTTTCTTTTCTTTTCTGTCTTTCTTTTCCTTCTTCCTTTTTTGTCTTGAAAAAGAGAAACACTTAGGTAACTGAGGGCCAGGAATGTGGAAAATGAAAGGGCAGTATGTAAGAAAGATAACTCCTGGGTCAAAAGCCACTTTCTCTTGCTCATTCCAAAATAAACAAGTAGCTGCATAAATATACAAAAAAAAAAAAAAAAAAAAAAAAAAAAAAAAGGCCTTATAGAAGAGTTTAACTATAGTATATAACTGCAAAATAATTTACCATTTACTTAAATTATAAAATAATCCCTAAGGTATTGCTTTGTTAAAGTATCTTTGCTTTAGGTGAGGATAAATCATGTAGTTTAAATATATGTATGTGAACATATTTTCTCAAGTCACAACATCACACATTTTTATCTCTAAGATTTTAAAAACTAAACCACATGACAAAAAAAAATTAGAGAAAAGGAGCATTCACATCCATACTTTGATATTATACTAAAAACAAAGCCAAAATTTATTTCCTTCCCATTTTCCTAAGTTTCTCTTTTCTACCATAACTGATTTTTGTCTTATTTTCTTTCACATTAATATGTTAAAAGCACTCTTATGGGATATAAATTATTTTATAGTATACACACATTCCATAAAGTGTTTTTTTAAAACTTAATTAACTTGGCATTCCTTTATTGCTCAACATTTAAGCTATTTTTAGAAAAGTACTATAAAAAACCTGGCCACAAACCTATCTATGCTTTTTTTGGTGGTGGTGGTGGTGGTGGCGGGTTTTTTTGTTTGCTTTCTTTTTTATAGTGCTGTGTTCCCTGTGCATGGTAGACAAGTACTCTACCACTGAGCTGTAGCCCTTCCCCTCAGTTGTGAATATAGTTTTAAAAATCATCTTAGGTAAAACTGCTATCTGTTAATGGACTGCAGCAAAGTATTAGAGCACTAGAAAATGTTTACCATTATTTAACAATGGCCAAAATTGATATTTTTTAACTATGGAAAGATTTAAACATATACATGAGCAGAGAAAATAACTTATCATCCTATTTGATGGCTATCAACTTCACTCCCTTCAGCTGTACCCCCTTTTTAAACATTCCCCAGCAAACATCAATAAATATTTTAGCATGTGTCTATATGAATTCTTTTTTTAAACATGAGCACAGGGCCAGCTACAGTGGCACGCAACTGTAATCTTAGTGATTCGAAAGGCAGAGGCAAGAGGATCTCAAGTTCAAGGCCACAGGCTGCCTGAGCAACTTAGCAAGACCTTATCTCAAGGTAAAAAATAAAAAAGGGGCTGGGAGTGTCGCAGCTCAGTGGTAGAGTACTTGGAAATTATATGTGAGGACCTGGGTTCAGCACCCAAGTATCACAAAAAAGAGCCCAATGACACATCTAAAATATTGCACTAATGCTTTAATATTTCAAATATCCTATCAGTATTGAAATTTTCCCAATTGCCTCATGATTTTTTTTTTAAAGTTTGGTGGAATCAGGACGTAGGTTCCACATATTGTAAATGGCTCCATTTCACCAGGCTCTTCATTGACAGGTTTCCTCTTCTCCCTCTCCGCCTTGCCTTTCTCTTTTACTTGTTGAAGAAATGAAGTCAATTGTTCAGTTTCTCACACTCTTCACTTACTGACTGTACCTCATACTGACACTTATCATATTTCTCCAACTCCTGTTATTCCTATAATTTGATAGTAGAATCTAGAGACATGATCAAATTGAAGTTCAATGTTTTTTTGGCAAGAATAAATTGTTTATAGGCCATACTGTGTGGTTTCATTGGAGGCACAAAATGTCTGCTTACCTCTCTTCTTCTGAATTCAGTTGGTCTTTGCAGGATCTTTTTCTTTTTTTTTTCTTTTTTTTTTTTTTTTGCATTTTTAACTTTTCATTATAAAAAATTTTTACACATCCAAAAGTACTCAAGCAGAAGGAGAGAAAAGAATATAATAAATCTCCTTGTTTCTATCCATTACCTGGCCTCAATACATATTCATTTGCTCACTGCCCTTTCCCTTAATTTCTTTTATCAGTATCCTCACTCATTCCCTCTCTTCCTAGTCCAGATTATTTTGAAGCATATCCTGGATATCAAAAATCCATCTCTTAATATTTCAGTATATATCTAAAAGATTGTTGTTGCTGTTTTTAGGTGCCACCAAGTCGTATCCGACTTATATTGACCCTCAAAAGGTTTTCAATGTCTGATTGTTTCAGGATTGCCTCAGGAGTAGATTGCCATGTCCTTCTCCCATATTTGTGGTGGTGGGAATTGAACCCTCGACCTCAGAGACTGCACAGCGGCTCTACCAACTGAGCTAAATCCCAGCCTGTATCTAAAAGATGGGGATTTTAAAAAGTGATAATAACTGAAAATTTTAAGAATAATTCCTTAATATCATCATATGGTCTGGGGATATTTGCATGTTTTTATTGTATTATAAGAAGTTTTCTGCATTTCCTCTTAACCTGCAGCATTTAGTTACTGGTGAAAATACTGTGCTATGTTCAGTTACTGGCTGTGAACTGTTTCTGATATCCTCTGCTTATTTTGTTTTTGAGTTGATGGGCTTACAATAATAAATAAAGGTAGCTGTTTTTACTGCAAATATTTTCTTAATCTGGTATTTGCCTACAAATGGGGGGGATCTACCCTCCTGACTCCTCACTACCCAATTAAGCATAAGCTTTCTAATGAATGCACTTTGTTTCTAAGCTCCAAATGACTTCCTTCCTTCCAAAATATAATAAATATTCAACTCTTTTATTCCTAGTTTTTCTAAGTAATCCACATTGCTAATTACAATCAGGTCTTACATATTTAGACACCTCCTTGGGTTACAGAAACCCCAGATTTTATTTTCATGATCTTTAAATTACAGCCACTAACAGAAAAGAGAGTGTTTCATAATAGCAGCATACTTCTAAATAACTTGAGTCCTTTTGCAGACTACTCATAAATGCATTTCCATACATTCCTAAAGAAAAATTCCAATCTCTTTTAGAGAAACGGCATCACTGTCATCTTGGTTTCTAAAGCTTTCTAAATAATTAGGACGTTAATTAGTTCTATGCAGAATGAAAAGTAGGGATTAATTTAAATCACAATGAGGATCCTGGGTTTTTTTTTTTAAGTGGCTTTTTCTTTAACAGTTACCAACACAACTTAAGTAGACCCAAGCCCCTTTAAAGGAGCATATTAATTAAGCACAAGCTTGGTAACCTAGGAGACCCCACCTCTTCCTTCTACCACAGTCTGTCCCCTCAGAAAAGCAACCTCAATTTAATAGATGGCCAGTTTTCTAAGCTTCAATCAAACGGACAGTAGAAGTAAGAGAAGAAAAGTGAAACTTAAATATCACCACAACTATAGTCCTAGGGTTGTTTTTTAGGAAGAATTCCCACGGTAGTAAATTAAGATTGTGATGCAAAGTCTCAAGAAAAACTAAACTACAGATTAAGAAACCCATGCAAAAAAGCAAAGACAGAGTAGTTTATGAAACCAGTACAAAGGAGCACTGCATCTTCAAGGCAAGTGTAAGTACCAGCCAACAGTCTATGGCACACCAACTTAATGCTTGCATCATCAACAGAAATTTAGGGGCAACAGTACAATACATTTTAATAAATGGTCAACTCAAGCATATATGAAAACAAGAGTGGCTGAAAGAATCAAGTGATCTTATACATTTAAACACATCATTATTTTAAAATTTTAAGACTTTGGCTTTCTTTTTTTGTACAAGGTGGTAGAACCTAGGGCCTCACACATGCCAGGAAAGTGCTTTACCATGAGCTGCACCCCCAGCCTCCTTTTTATATTTTTATTTTGAGATAGGGTCTCACTAAGTTACATAGGCTGCCTCTGGCTTTGAACTCTCAACCTTCCTCCCTCAGCCTCCCAAATTGCTGGGAGTATAGGTGTGCGCCACAGCATCCCAGCTTAAAGATTGTTGTTGTTGTTGTCGTCGTCGTTAGGTGCCGTTCAGTCGGTATCTGACTCATCGCAACCCTCATAGGGTTTTCAATGGCAGATTGTTTCAGGATTGCCTTGGGAGTGGGTTGCCACGTCCTTCTCCCATTTTTGTGGTGCTAAGAATTGAACTCAGGACCTCAAGAGACTGCAGTGCATCGCTCTACCAACTGAGCTAAATCCCAGCCCAGAGCTTAAAGATTAGTTTTTATTAAATCAGCTTCTGAAATTCCACTTTTCTTATCAAGTAAGTCCAGACTATGACTTCTGCATGTTCACATCACGTGTCCACTACATGACCACGTTCACATTACGTGTCATCATAGCTGGACCACAGCACCCAGTTGTTTGCTCCATTAGTCTGGATGTTGCTATGAAGGCTTTTTTTTTTTTTTAAGATGGGATTCCCACTTATATCAGTAGACTTTTGAGTAAAGAAAATCACCCTCCAGACTATAAGTGAGCCTTACCCAAAGAGTTGAAGACCACAGAGAAAAAACTAAGATGTCTCCCAAGAAAAGAATTCTGCCTCCAGATTGTGTTGAGTCTCAAGCTGCAAAATCAACTCTTCCTTTTGTCTCCAGCCTGCTGGACTGCCTTGCAGATTTCAGATTTGCCTTCCCCACAACTGCATGAGCCATTCCTCAGATTCCACTTCTCCCCCATCCCGCCCCCATCTCTCAATTTCTCTCAGTCCATACACGCCACTGCTTCTGTGTCTCTCAAGAACTCTGCCTAATACACACCAACACTCTCCCTCTACAGCTGATCCATAAAAGGGAGATTAGGGGGGTGTGCGTGTGTGCGCGCGCGCGCTTCGTACAACACAGCTTTACAAAATGTCACTATAAAAGAAGGTGTTGCTTGCTAGGGCTGCCATGATAAAATACCATAGCCTAGGTGGCGTAAGCAGCAGAGATTTATTGTTGCACAGTTCTAGAGTTTGGAAATCCAAGATGAAGGTGTGAACAAGTAGTTTCTCCAGAGACCCCTCTGCTTGCCTTGCAGACTGCCACCTTCCCAACATGATTTTTCCTCTGTGCATGCACATCCCTGGGGATTCTTCATGTGCCCAAATTTTCTCGTATTGTAAGGACACTAGTTGGATTGGACAAAGGCCCATCTTAAGGGACTTCCATTAATTGGATCACCTCTTTAAGGGCTCTGTCTCCAAATATAGTTACATTCTGAGATACTGGAGGTTAGGGCTTCAATGTATAAATTTTGGGGGAGTTCAAATCAGCCTATGACAGAAGATTTATTTGGAAAGGTCTGATTTCATGTACAGACCACAGGACCTATGGGCAGCTTTCCTCCAGAATAAAGTGTGCAATCAAGAAAAATAAGCAAACGTGTAGACACTGGTTGCAGAGGAAAAAAAAGTAATAATTTAAAGTAACAGCTCCAAGTCTAAGGCACAAAAGCAGCAGACACTCTGAATTTGTGAGATTAATTTGTCACATGAACAGCATTTGAAATATTGCTCAGTATAGGAAAACAGCAGGGACTTATTTAAACCAGGCTAATGATTCTCCCCAAAGGCTACATGACAATAATAAAGCGGGTTGCTAATTCCTTCTCGATCCTAGTGTAAGCATGATGTAAGAGCCTTGGAAATGTATATTAATGTTTTGACCCCAGGTTGTTAAAAAATCCAGATAGGACAGGCAGTGTCAGTGGGTGATAGTGGGGGACTTAAGACCTTATGGAAGACAGAGAGGGACTAAAGATCATGTCTCAGAAGACAAGGACACAGAAAAAAAATTAAGAGGAGGGACAAGAAATAAGTAAGGGGGTGCTGTGGGAAGGCAGGCCTGTGGCACCCCACCCCCAAACCCACCCCAATCAGTGGATTGCAGGTGCTCAGAAGCCCCTCCTCTGACTAATGAAAATGCCATGACCTTACATGTGAAAGTACATGAACATTTCCAAAGGCCTTTCACTTTTATTATCCCTCAAGTTTCCCCAACAGCCATCATGGAGTCCTATTCCTTTTATTTGACAGAAAAAATCTGAAACAGAGCCATTAAAAATGACTCTTGAGAGTCTAGAAGCAATTGAACATTTCACAGACTCACTCTACTTCATATAAATGATGAACAGCCACAGGTTTTTTTCACCTCACCATCCCTCCCTTAAATTTCTGGTTCAAACTATGTGATATGTATGTACTGTATTTTAAACATTCAGGGTCTACTCTTTTTCTGCAAAACTTCTTTTTGACTTCATGCTCCTAAGAATTTATAATTTGTTTAGCTGTAAGGATTTGTCACGTTCAAACAAGCTCAGAGAGAAAAGTGATAAATAAGTGATTATTTACTGGGAAACATCCACAATAAGACTATAAGGAAGAACTCTTGATTCCTACTGGGAAGCCAGTTCATAGCCATCTGAGGTGGCTTTCCGAGTCCTCTGCCCTCACCATTACAGGGAAGACTTAGTGAATACTACAGCTTTTCCACAATTATTTAAATGAGGATATATTTCTTTTTAATCTCTGAGGAGAATGTAATTGATGAAACTTTAGTAATGGGGCAAAGTGGGGTGCAGGGAACATGGCCCTTGTCATGAAATAAAATCAGGGTATGGCCCTGAGAGAGGGGCAGACAGTCCCTGGATTTCCTGGTGTGTCATATCTCATTACTATTACCACCAATGCACAGAGCCCAGAGAGCTCACTTACCAGCACACTGCTGACCATTACACATTGCAGCCTGGCTTTCTGATGAAAACCCAGGCTCCAGTTCAGAGCTGGAAGGTGACTCCTTTCCTCAGACAGGGTTCACAGTGCTGTCCTCCAGGCTCTTATGTTGAGGACTGGGCATCTGGGCTGGCAGGCTACCATAGTAACTTGAGGAATAGCCAGATGGCATTCTAGGAGCCCCTCTGCCCATAAACTTACCAACTACTCACATACTATGGCAGGTTATACTTTCCACAAAGAGCGTGGGAAGATTTCTGTCCTTATATGCTCTTCTGGACCCACTCTACATCCTGAGGCAGAGTCTATTTCTCTTCCCTTGCAATGGGGCAGGATTTTGTGACATCCTCAACTGATACAATGTGATGGTAGTGATGACTTCCAAGGCTAAGCTGTAAAAGGTGATGGAGGTTTTCCTCTGGCCCTCCTTCAGGATTCTTGGTTTTGGAATCTGGCAACCATGGCTGTGAGAAAACCCAGGCCACATGGAGGTGATAGGCAGGTTAGCTCAGGCATTAGCAGGCAACATGGAGGAAAGGGGGGCTGTGATTTAGCTCAGTTGGTAGAGCACTGCGCTGCAGTCTCTGAGATCCCAACTTCAATTCCCAGCACCACAAAAATGGGAGAAGGACCTGGCAATCCACTCCCAAGGTAATCCCAAAACAGCCATTGAAAACCCTATGAGGGTCACTATGAGTCGGAAACCAACTCGACAGTACCTAACATAACATGAAGGAAAAAGGGATTCAAAATAGCTCCTGCCATTTCACCATGATGAAGAAGACATGTGGGTGTCTGAAGACTTTAGAAAGGCATTTTCAACTGGATTCTACACCTTACCAAAGCTCTCGAGCCATTTACAAAACAAAGACCCTAGGCACAAATCACAATAGGCACACAGAGCTGGATGCCTGGGGCTGTTGTTGCTACACTGGGCATTCCTTAGTTTGAAAAAACTAGAGGGCACATGTGCCCAAGCTTTCTTTTTCCTCTCTCTTTCCACAAGGTATCTCTCTTCCTTGCTCTCTGCTCTTCCCTCTCCGGCAACCACGTGCCCATCTCTCCCTTCTCTCGGGCCAGCCTTACTCTGGGTCTATCCAAGGCACTTTCCTTTCCAAAGGTCTGCTTAACTCTCTTGTACTCTCTGGCTTCCTTCCCTTCCCTTGGGGAACAGAAACATCCTTATGTGATCCACCCAGGAAATGCAGGTTTTTCCAAATTCCTTTGCAGATTTACCTAAGCTTCTTTAGGTGCCTTAGTTTTCCCTGTAATCCCTTAAAGGTGTACCATCTTTAAAAACCTATTCTATACTCTTTATCATAACTTCTGTGTCAGGTATAAATTCTTTCGTACTCCAGGTACAAAGACGAGGGCTCTACTGCCAGGAGTTGCCTCTCTCCACTCTCCACAAATCTCCACTAACAGAGGAGCACAGGGTTCTGGCCAAAAACCTCAGCTAAAGTCATAGGTAACAGTTAGCACCAACTACCAGACACAGAGGGAATAAACCACCAGGCAATTTCAGCCCCAGGCTTCAAGTCAGTTCTCCCCACCTGAGGTCCTGCATCATGGGTCAGACACAAACTGCCCCCACTATACCCTGACCGGAGAATTAGTAAACATAATAGATGTTTTACGCCACTAACTATAGTAGTAATTATTTGTAAAACAGCCCTAGTAAATGAAGGTCACATTACACCTCAAGTTAATATCAAGAAGCAGAAAGAATATTTTTGCACTTATTTATTTGTGTGTGTGTGTGTGTGTGTGTGTGTGTGTGTGTGTGTGTGTGTGTGTATGCGCGCGCACGCGCGTGCTGGGGATCAAACCCAAGCCTCCCACCCAGAGCCTTGCACATGCTAGGCAGGCACTCTAGCTACCACTAAGTTATATCCCCAGTCCAGATTAATTTTGATTTTGTCATGTTTTTGGCTTTGGGTCTACCTTGGAGCTTGGGAAGAGTAGGCAGGAAGGAGAAAGACAAATAATTAAATGCCACTTTCTTTATGCCAGGCATTACACAGAGTATAATAAAACTTCATTTCCTCCACAATCCCCAGGGTTTAAATGTGACCTCCATTTTAAAGCTGAGGACGCTAAGGCACAGAGGGGCTTGGTAACTTATCCAAGATCCTACAGGAAGTGGTCAAGGCAAAATGTGACAGCCTATCCGCCTGACTCCAAAAATTACAATCTTTTTATTCTCCCAGTGGATCCCAAACTGGACAATTTGGCCTTGAACTAGAAAGGAAGGGGCAGAGATGGGGGCCTCACTTGTAGGCATGACAGAAGCCTATAAATCCATATGAGCACCAGTCATTGTGCATAATATACCACACAGTTTTCAAACAGAGCAAATTCCATGGTAAGTATAATTCAAATTCACTTAATACACTGTTGATCTTGGTTGCTATGTATTTTCTCAACCAATAGATGATAAAAGAACAGATAGCAAACTGAAAGGTCCCTGAACTTTCTATATGTATGTCAGAACAGGTTTTTTATATTTTAAAATGCTGGGAAACGCATAATTAACATTCACGCCCCATGAGTTGGACAATTGTGTTACCACAGAAAAACAAAAGGGTTGCAAATGACCAACATTCCATTGGCACATTCCACTGGTGTTCCCTGAATAAACGTGGTTACCAAATGTTCTCTCAAACTATGGGCTTTGAGAGTGGGGTCCCCTCAGCCACTTGCATCAATTTGCTGATCATGCCTCCCACTGAGCTCTGGCCAGCAGTGTGCTCTACCTGTCCACTGCTTCCCACTGCCACTCCCATAGCTGTGAGGCGGGCCGGCAGGAGTGAGCTCAGCTCTGTGCTCCCCCAGCCTTGCCTTGTCCTTCATAATGTCCTACTGAGGAGCGAACCTTCCGCTTCTCTCCCCCACAGAAGCTTAAGATTGGGGCTGGAAGGAGGTGGTGGTGATAGACAGATCTGGGAACCACTTTATTACTGTCAGGAATGTGGAGCAAGTTCACTGCCCTCCCTGAGAAAGGGCAGCCAGCTCTGTAAAGATCTCTGCTAATGAGGCAGGAATGCCAGTGCTTAATGCTCCCTGGAAAAGCCTTCTTCCCACAAAAGACCCACAGCCTCAGCAGAGGCCTGTGCCCTCACACTCACAGGAGAAGCTGAGCAAAATGCGCAGGGCCCCTCCTGGCCTTCCACAAACAGACGTGGGTGGGATGGGAGGATCACACCCCCTCTTTCCTCGGCTGCTTCTTCAGCTACAATGATCAGCATTCACACTTTCAAGAAGGCCTGGCTTGAGGACAAGGCCTACCTCGTGCCCATCTATCCTACCCTCTTACTGTCCTTAAGCACTTAAATCACTGCATTCCACAAGGATTTTTTTTTCCCTTCCCCAAATGGGAGAGAGAAAGGAGATAAAGGGGGTTATTATACCTTATGAGGGCAGTTTGTGTTGGGCAAGTAAGAAATTCCAATTCATAAAACTTCATTTTATTAAAATTATAGCCTAGAGTTTTTCTTTTTTCGTCCGCCTGTCTAGGTACCAGAACCCGGGATGTCTGTCTGAGAACTGTTCAGCTCCGGTTAAATCGGGAAAGAGGAAAATAAGAAACATGCTTTCCGAAACCTTGATTCTTGTTATCATTAACTTTAGGCATGTGAACAATTCAAAGACAATCTTTGTGGTCACTCTTTAAAATAAACACAGCCTTAAAATGAACCACAGTTAAGCACTGTCTAACTCATAAATAGAGGAAATATATGTCTGATTAAGTGCACAACTAGAGTCCATACACATACCTACAACCCCCCCCACACACAACGCTGAATATATAAAAATGAATTGTAACTTTTAAGACTCACATACCGGCAGCAAGCAATCAGAAACACTGACCACAGAAAGGAAGAATTCCATCCAATAAAAAAAAAAGTCACAGAAGGAGGGTGAGGCTGCAGTCTACAGGATTCTCCATCTTTTTCCTCTGGCATATGCTCCACCTCCCAACCACAGTGGGAAGTGGGAGAGGGGAAGAAACCCATCTCCACTGAGGTGTATTGGCCTAACCAGGCACCCTGATCCTCTCCAAGATCGTCCAAGAAAGACCAGGAAGAAATGTAAAAGCGGAAGAAGATATTTTAAGATATTTTAATCCAAAATACATAATTAGCTAATCACATGGCAGAAGTCACTGAACATCCTAATTTTCCCTGGTGTACTTTCTGGAAGGAGACAAGATGGCTACTCAGGAGGGCATGGGCATACCTCCAGTGGAATTGGTCATAGCCAGGGAACCCCTGACTTCTTTGGATGATCATATCTAAATTCCTGTATATTTCAAAAAATGTGGGCTTATAAATCCCCCTACCCATCCCCTTTAAAATCTCTGGTGTTATGTGTCATTGAATCAATGTCAGACTCATAGTGACCATACGTACAACAATCAAAACAGTATTATTACTGCTTCTCTGCTGTTCATAGGGTTTTCAATGGCTGATGGTTTTTTTGGGAGTGGGTTGCCAGATCCTTCTCCCAAGCCTATAGTACCTGGCGTTCCCAGGCGGTCTCCCATCCAAGCACTAACCAGGTCCGACCCTGCTTAGCGTCCAAGATCTGATGGGATAGGAGGCCAGAGTGGTATGGCTGCAGACTCAAAATCTATACCTTTCCAGTAACACAGAATGTTTGCCTAGTTGCTTCATCTTTTGCCACAAAGAACTCCAGATGTGTGTTATCAAGCATGTCCAAGGTCAGAGTTCTTTACAAACTTCAGATTCCTAGAGGACAGGAAATATGGTTGTTTTTCTTGTACTGTACTGTTACTACCCAAGTACTGCATACAAATGCATAAATTCCTGCCAGGAAATTCTTCTTTTTAAAGTCTCATTTCCTTTCAAGTGTCTAGTCCTCTAAAAATTCTGGAAAGATGCAAGATAACATCCTTAATTTAAAAGTGAGGTAACCATGATTCATTCAGCCATGTATTCATTCATTCAAAAAAGGATTTACTTAGCAGCTGTTCTGTGCCAGGCTGGAGGTTCCTCTGTGAACCACCCAAAGCTTATCCTTCACAAGGACCTCCCGGTGGGACCTGCCCTGGGGAGAAGGTGGGTCCCTTAATTAAACAAGTACATTGTGAATAAACAGATAACCTGTCAAGGTGAGAAGTATTTAAAAGTTAAGATGAGAGGATAAGAAGTGAGGACAGACACTTTTATATTGGGTGTGGGGGGGTGTCAGGGAAGGCCCCTTTCCCTGACATCTGAGCAGAGACCTGCAGAAGAGCTTTCTGGGGCAGAGAACAGCAGGTGAAAGGGCATGAAGTTCAGGAGGACTCAGTGGGCAGGAGGAAGCATTAATGAGCCCTAAGCACAGTGAAGGTGAACAAGAGGAATAAGGTTAGAGGGGGCCCTACTCTTGCTGAGTATTCTCTGCTTTGCTGAGGGGGATGGCAAGCCACTCAAGTACTATGAATATATAGTTGTTACAAGAAATGATGGAAAACCTCAATATCAGAAGTCAGAACAAGACCAGGTCCTGATTGGGGATCAGACCATCAACTGCTCATATGCAGGTTCAAACTGAAACTGAAGAAAATTAGAACAAGTGTACAAGAGCCAAGGAATGACCTTAAGTATATCCCACCTAAGTACAGACACTATCTCGAGAATAGATTTGATGTGCTAGACACTAATTATGGAAGACAACATGGATTGTTGCATGACATCAAAGACATCATTCATGAGGAAAGCAAAAGGTTATTAAAAAGACAGGAAAAAAAGAAAAGACCAAATCACATGTCAAGAGACCCTGAAGGAAGACATTATGAAGTTAAAGAACTAAACACAATATTCCAATGGGCAGCTCGAGCAGGCAAATGTTACAATGACATGTAAAAAGATCTGGAGATAGAAAACCAAAAGGGAAGAACTCACTCTGTTTTTATCAAACTTAAAGAATTGAAGAAATAATTCAAGCCTCAAGTGACATAGGGAAGGATTCTATGGGAAAATACTAAACAACACAGGAAATATCAAAAGAAGATCGAGGGAATACACTAAAAGAATTAGTGGATGATCAATTATTTGAAGAGGATACTATGAGCATGTTGTTGCTATTGTTAGGTGTCATTAAGTTGGGTCCAACTTATAGCAACCCTATGTACAGCAGAAAGAAACACTTGGTGGCACATGCTGATAATCAACTTGGTGAAGAGGATGAGGCAGGAGGATGGCAAGTTTCAAGCCAGCCTGGGCTACTGTGAGTATAGGAGTGACTAAAATGATCACTTGGCCAGTGGGTGGATTGACCAGGGGGCAAGGGATAGAGGTAAGGATAGAAGCAAGGAAGCCAATGAAGACACCACAGTAAGAGCCCTGGTGAGATATGGTTTTTGCTTGGACAGCGGTGCTAGATATGGGTACACTGCAAGACAGTCTGGGGGCGTATTTTGAAGATAAAACTATTATGCTTTGCTGATGTGATACAGAGATTAGAGGATTTGAGTTAAATAGGCCAAGGATCCAATCCCAGCTCTGCCACCTACAAGCTGTGGGACCTCTGAAAAATAAGTGTTTTAATTTCTCTAAGTTTCAGTTTCTTCCTTTGTAAAATTGGGATAAAACCACCTACACTGCAAAGTATAATTAGTGTACATAAACATCCATTATAACATCCAGGTGCTATTTTTTTCATTCTCTTTTATCTCTGGCTAAATTGAAAATCCCTGACCCCCACCCAAATAATGTTCTTTTTAGTGGGAGAATTTTCATTTGTTCCTGAAGTCTCCTTCACTGATCTACGCCTTTTTGATGGCCTGAGTTGACTTTTATTGCACTGTTACCCTGTCAGCATAGCTGTTGTTTTCAAGGTTGAGCTACTGCAGTTCTAATCTTAATAGAATCAGCAAACCAGCATCCTTGTCCCTCATCAGAGAGGTGAGTAAAACTCAGTAAATGAAAAACAGAATCCCAGGGCTAAGAGTTTCTGAAAATGCAGGGAAGGTATCTGGACACAGTATAGTTCATATTAAACACTCCTGGTTTTGCATTCCACAAAATAAGGTTAATCATTATTATATGTTATTGGATTTTAAAGCTAGGGGTTCTTAGCTCTTTTCCTGCCCAATAATTACAGTCAGGCCAATATTTCTTACTATGTCAACAGATGATCAAGATCATATTACCTTGACTCTTACAAGGAATAAAAGCACTGAGCCCTGAAAATCAAATAGAGATTCAGCCTTCTGGCTTCTTGGCTGGCATGCCCATATGAGGTATAAATATTCACAGTCCCTCTACTTCCCCATCTCAGAAAACCCAATGCCATATTTACATGGTTTCTTCTCTAAACATTTCAAATTATTTTGCAAATCTCATTTGTATTTAGTGTAAATGTTAAAGGCTATTCTGAGAACAATGGGTTGAGCAACAGAAACCATCAAAAGTCTAAAGTAAACACATGAAAAATGAGACATATTTAGTCATAAAGCCTTTGTAAGTTGAAACTTCAGAATTTATTTGAAGAATTTATAATTCATTACTCAAAAAAAAATTCAAACAGAGGCAAAAAGAACAGAATAGTAGGATTCTCTCATGAAGTTACATATAGAGAGGATGAAACCATTATTTAAGAACTTTAAGATTTTTTTTTTTCCCTTTAGGAGATCCCAGGGTCTCACTCATACCAGGCTAAAGTTCTACCACTGAGCTACATCTCCAGACCCCAGACATTTAAGAATGTCCTACTAAATACATCCTCAAAGAAGAAAGGAGAGAAGCCTGAGGCTTTTCCTTTTAAAATTAGATATTTTTTAACTCCAGTATTAGAATGTAATATTTTGCAGTGTCTTTGAATATGTACAATGGATTGAATATCTGTCTCCCCCTAAATGCGTATGTTGAAATCCTAATAATATGATAGCATTAGAAGCCAGGGACTTGGGAGATAATCAGGTCATGAGGGGAGAATCCTCATGAATAGGATTTGCACCCTTATAAAAGGGACCCAGGAGAGCTCTTCTGCTTTTTATACCATGTGAGGAAACAACAAAGGGTCAATGGTTTGCAGGAGCAGAAGCAAGTAAGATGAGTCATGGGGAAGGGAATATCATCAGAGTACATTAAACACAGGTATGAAAATGTCCTAAGAAAACTCATTACTTTGTACAATTAATATGCACTAATTTTTTAAAGGGAGAAGGACCCAGCAACCCACTCCAAAAACTCAATCCACCACTGAAAACCCTATGAATAGCAGAGAAGCACTGACAAAGTGTTTTGCCTGTTGCACATAGGGTCGCTATGAGTCGGATACCAACTCGATGGCACCTAACAACAACAACAACAATTCTTTAAAAAGTCATTAGTCCCCAATCAGGAAGTGACATGCCTTAGTCACTTTTCTGTTGCTAACAGCACAAAGCCACGGACTAGGCATGTTATAAAAGAAAGGAGGTTTTTTGGGCTCCAGGTTCTGATCCAAGATGAAGGGGCTGCATCTGGTCATGGTCTTCCTGCTGACACAGTCCCAAGAGACAATAGGACATCACGTGGCAAAAGAGATCTAACCAAACTGTCTTTTATAGCAGACATACTCTAGACATAACCCATTAACCACATCCATTAATAACATGAACCGACTGATCCACTCTTTAGGGCTACCCCTAATTACCTCTCCAAGGTCCCACCTGGTCTCCCTTCTTAACATCTCATAGTAGGGATTAAATTTCAGCATTGAGTTTCAGAGAGGACAAACCATATTCAGACCATAGTAAGGGCCCCTGACTATGCACTCTGATCTCAGCCTTTCAGCCCCCAGAACTGTGCAAGAGACCTTTTTGTGTTGTTTATAATGTACCTGGTCTATGGAACTTTGTTATTGCAGCCCAAACTGATTAACAGCATGTTACTTGTTATTACCAATGTGGTTACTTGTTATTTTCAGGTGAAATGTATTCAAATAAGCCTCTTAATATTGGTAGAAAAAACACTAGTACCAACAATAGTACAGGTCAGCATGAACAAAAATCTGTGCATTGTCTCCTTTCACTTAAATGATGACCCAAGAAACAGGCAAAGAGATAAATCAAAGTTTACTGCAGAGCTCATAGCAAAATCTCAGGTACCCAACTCCAAAACTCAGAAGCCCCAACTGCTACACTTCACAGTTCTTTTACTAAATTGTGCACCATGGCGAAACTCCTTTTCCCCAGTCCTCACTTAACAAAACAATCAACTTTTTCTTCTGATTTTTATCATCATTTAATTCTATATCTCGCTGGGATTTAGCTCAGTTGGTAGAGCACTGCGCTGCAGTCTCTGAGGTCCCGAGTTCAATTCCCAGCACTGCAAAAAGTGGGAGAAGGACCTGGCAACCCACTCCCAAGGCAATCCTGAAACAGTCAGCCATTGAAAACCCTATGAGAGTCGCTATGAGTCAGATACCGAGTGGACGGCACCTAACAACAATTCTATATCTCAGAGTGGGAATATCAGTCATCTTTTAGCTCTTTCTCATGGGGGTATCCAAAGAGTTATTGATTCTATCTCCAACACACCCCACACACTTTGGCCCATGGTTGACCTTCTTTTTCTTGGGCCCCTCATTCCTCACCTAAAGGATCACCTGCTAACCATTCCCTCTACTGCCAAACCTGATGTGGCTCAAGTCAAGCCCTTTCACACTCAATTGTCTAAAGTCAAATGTTATTTACTCAAAAGCCTTTAATGACTTTCCAGTGCTTAAAAACTAAGCACAATCATTTCATCAAAGGGTGTGTGAACCAAGATATCCCCAAAAGTTTTCTCCCCTGCTACTTCCCCAAAGGCGTACCTCACTGCAGACAGTGTTTGACCCATCGGAAACTCATGTTAGAATGAAATCCCTTTTATGAGCTAGGAAGACGTGGGCCAGGTGAGAATCTTAAGAGGTGATTAGGGCTCTGCGCTCATGAATGGATTAATCACTTTTTGTGATTATTGGATTAATGGGTTACCTCTAGAGAATGTCCACTCCAATAGCCACTGTGAATAGATGTCTCTTGCCACATGCATTCCACCTCTATATCTTTGGGGATGCTAGAGTTGATTCCATCAAAATAGACCTCAACCTCATTTCTCTGCCCATCTTGCAAGATCTTTCCTTCCCCATCCTACTCTTTTTCCTGAGGATGACAGTTTTATTCTTTGAACCTGCTCCCCACTGTCTTTGCTCTTCTCCAGTTTCTCCCCATGTTATCCTTTGCCTCATCCTGACACATCACCACTGCCAGCACCACATCACAGGCTCTCAGAAGGCAGGGACTGGCCCTGCTCACCTTATGCCTCCTGGAGCACTCAGTGAAGGTGTGTATCAGATTTATCTTAAAATCCATCTCAGAGACTGCACTTTCCTCTGAACCTTTAAAACATGTATATTCTATCACTCATGTAGCACTCAGATTGTGTCCTAAATATTATTCTTCCTTATGTAAATATTCTGCCCCTGTCCCCATGGCAAGTGTGGGCTCCTAGAAGGCAAGAACCATTTCTTGCATTTTACCTATGTCTCTAGGACCTGACATCTAGTAAGCTGTGTTGTTACATATTTATGTAAGTTCCCAAAAAACTTCATTTTCCCAAGGATGCTCTAGTTCTCAAAATACACATCCAAGGGCTTTTACATTTTAAGATATTACTATATGGCATTTGGGAGATGGACCCAGCAACCCACTCCCAAAACTCAGTCCACCGTTGAAAACCCTATGAATAGCAGAGAAGCACTGACAATAGTGTTTCGCCTGTTGTAGATGAGTCGCTACGAGTCGGATACCGACTAGACGGTACCTAACAACAACATATGGCATCTCCCTTACTCCCCATAAACTTCCCCTTTCATAGATATTCACAATGAGCCTTAATTCAGAGGGTGCCAAAAAAAATTATACACATTTTAAGAAAAAAAAGTATTACAATTGTAATATTCAACCTATGGGCTGGGATTTAGCTCAGTTGGTAGAGCGCCGCGTTGCAGTCTCTGAGGTCCTGAGTTCAATTCCCAGCACCACAAAAATGGAAGAAGGGCCTGGCAATCCACTCCCAAGGCAATCCCAAAACAGTCAGCCATTGAAAACCCTATGAGGGTCGCTATGAGTCGGATACCGACTCCATGGCACCTAACAACAACAATTCAACCTATAGTGATAAAAGGTGAGTACAAGTGCCATGTGGTTTCTGCAACTGCAAGAGGTGCTCAAAGTGGTTACCATAGGAGAACCAGGGCTCGCTGTGTGAGGCCTCTGAGATCTTTCCTTGTGTGTATCAAACATGAAAGCACGTGTCTCAGGCTTATCACAAGTGTGTGCAGTTGTTAGGCATGTTGGAAATTCTGTTGCATACTCACGCTTCCATTGTATTTCCACAATGTTCTTGAATTTCAAATACCACCTCAAAATATTCTTGCACTTCCTGAATGATAACCACACATCCACCATTGTCTTTGACTGTCCTGCCTGTTGCACAGTGCCACTACCGTTCATTTCATTAAGGCCATCTTCTGAGTAAATGTCATATTACACATTGCTTCCATAGTCCAATTCAACTTTGAAAAGTAATACATGGATAACATCTCTTGAAATGTGTATACAACACCGGGCATGGTGCTACAAGCCTGTAATCCCAGTGACTCGGGAGCGGGAAGCAGGCGGATCACAAGTTTGAGACCAGAGGCAGTCTGTGTAACTTAGCGAGACCCTGTCTCAAAAAAAAAAAAAAAAAAAAAAAAAAAAAAAAAAAAAAAAAAAAAAAAAAACAGTTTATACATTTTTTAGTACCTCAGCTATATTAAAGACACTGAGAAGTGCCTTTCCAGATGCCTGTTTATTTTGCTGAACACATTTCCCAAACTTTCTTTTCCTTCTTTGACACAAAGAAGCTTTTCTTCCCTATAACATCTGTTAACATTCAGCAATGACACCTGGGATAACTGTCCTAACATATCTGAAACAAGGTCCTATGTGTAATCAGTACTCAGTGAATAACGTGTAAGTCATTTTATAGTTTACAAAGCACTTTTGACCCATCATTACAGTGGAACTTCCTGAACAGACTTGTAAAGTGGGAAAAGTATAAAGAAGGGAAATGCCCACTCTCTTGCTCTCCTCCAATCCTACACTACTTCTCACTTAGCCTGCCTTCCTTCCATCATGCATGCATATAGTAACTGAGAACTTTTCTTTTAGTCACTGTGAAGCACTAAAGATGCAACGTGACCTGATCTGTCCCTCTCCAGCCATCCTGGAAATCAGAAAGTCCCTTAGATATAAAGTCCAAATTGTTCCTCTATTCTCAGGGAAATTTTGGGTTCAGGAATTTTACCTTGAAGACAGAGAAATTAGTGATTTAATTAGTTATATGCTTTTAAAGGAAATTCATATAAAGCTTCAAGTTTAGAAATGCATCAATAAGGATTAAGTTTAACTGTATATAAAAGGAAACTCAACATAACTGTGGTTTAAATAAGATAGAAATCTATACTTATAAATGGAAGCTGAAAGGAGTCAGTCTCCTTGGGGTGTGACAACCCCAAGGACACTGGAGATCAAGGCTCCTATCTATTCTACTAATCCAACACAAGGCTTCCATTTTGGACCTCAGAGTCCAAAATGGCTACTAAGATGATAATGATTAAGTCCTCATCCCAGAAGGAATAAAAGCAAAATGGAATAAGCAAAAAAGGCCTAGTTTTCAGCAGAGTAAGAAGGTCCCTTTAAAGCCTTCCCCTTATTTTAGCTCAGGCTGTTATAACAAAATGCTATAAGCAGGGTGACTTAAAAGACAACGATTTATTTATTTAGCACAGTTTTGGAGGCTGGGAAGTCCAAGATCAAGGGGCCATCAGATTTAGTGTCTGATGAAAGCCCACTTCCCAGGTCATGGATGGCTGTCTTCTCACTGTGTCTTTACTCAGTGGACAGGATGGGACAATTACCACATGCGTGAGGGCTGCATCCTCATGATCTAATCACGTCCCAAAGGCCTCTCCAATACCACCACCATGGGAGTTAGACTTCAGCATAAAACAACTTTGAGGGGGAACGCCAGCATTCCACACACAGCACCCCTACCACATACCAGAACCTGCTCACACAACCAAAAGTAGCTCAAAGGAGGCTGGGAAATGAGCCCTTTCAGCTGAGTCCATTGCATTTCAAATAAAAAGTGGGACTCTATTACTAAGGAAGTAGAGGAGAATGAATAGTGAGCAGACTCCTGATCTCTGCCAACTGGAAGAAGTCAATGTTAGGACCCTAGTATCTGGGGCTGGAGCCCAATGGGAGAGCACTCGCCCAGCAGGTGTAAAGCTCTGGGTTTGACCTCCAGCATGTGTGTGCACAACACACACACACATACACACATTGAGAGAGAGAGAGAAATATATTTCCCACTGGCTTAGAATACTGATCAGATGTCATGTAGTCCAGTGCTTCTCAAGTCCCCGTGCTGGTAAGAATCACCTGTATGAGGCAGTGGAGAAGAGAAATTCTCCTTGAAACACAGATCCCCAGAGTCCACCCACATGTACTGAACCAGAATCTTCAGTAACATGATCTCAGGATTCCTGTTCTTAATAACACCTTAGGGAATGTTTAACATCAAGCGTGTTTGGGAAACACTGAAATCTAATCTTGCATCTACTTGGTCCCCCCCATGGCTGTCAGCTTGTAGTGCTGTGGGGGCTTGCATGTTGCCGTGATGCTGAAAGCTATGCCACCAGGATTTCAGATGATAGCAGGGCCACCCATGGTGGACAGGTTTCAGCTGAGATTCTAGACTAAGGGAAAAGGACCTGGCAGCCCACTCCCAAAACAATTAGCCACTGAAAATCCTATGAATAGAGCCGGGTGCGGTGGCGCACACCTGTAATCCCAGGGGCTGGGGAGGTGGAGGCAGGAGGATCGCAAGTTCGAGACCAGAAGCAGTCTGCATAACTTAGCAAGACCCTGTCTCAGAAAAGTAAAAAATGGGCTGAGGGTGCAGTTCAGTGGTCTAGCACTTGCAGAGCATGCAAGCATGAGGCCCTGGGTTCAACCCCCAGTAACAACAAAAAAAATCCTATGAATAGCAGAGAAGCATTGTCTCATATGGTACTGGAAAATGAGCCTCCCAGGCTGGAAGGCATTCAAGAAACAACTAGGGAAGAATTACCTCCTCACAGTAGAGTCATCCTTAATGACAAGAATGGAGTAAAGCCTGTGGGACCTCCTTTTGCTAATGTGAACTGACTCGAGAAGAAACACAGTGACTGCAACAATAGGCTCAAACTTAAAAAGATCATGTGCATGGCACAGTGTTGGGTAGTGTTTTGTTCTGCTGTACTTAGGTCCACTATGAGTCAGATCTAATGCAATGCACTTAGCAACAAACAACATCTACTTAGTGGTTCCCTCAGCAAACTCCAGAGCCCAGAGCTTGGGAGGTAGCCCAGTCCACCTTGGAGCAGCAAAAGGCATGCAAGTTCTTCTCTAATCCTTTATATTAAAATTTGCTTGGACCCTTTCCATGGGATAGACAATACTAACACAGTCTATGCCAAAAGAAGAGACCAAGGGAGCCTTATTGTTGTTAGGTGCTGTCAAGTTGGGTCTGACTCATGGCGACCCTATGTACAACAGATGAAACACTCCTGGACACTGTCCCATGCCTGGCACTGTTGTCAGTGCTTCTCTGCCATTCATAGCATTTTCAACGGTGAATTGTTTCATGAGTGGGTCAACAGGTCCTCCTCCCAAGCCTACAGCACCTGGTATTCCCAAGATCAGATCTGACAAGATTGGATGCCAGGGTGGTACGCTGCGGGCAAGGGAGCTTTTGAGTTACAAAAGTAATTCTGAATCAAGCAACCAAGTGCTTTAACTAGCCAGCTCTACTGCATGAACAAATGTCTAGAAAGTTAGATAAAAATCCTTCCTTTTCTTTATAAAAAGCATCAAGATGACAATTCTTTTTTTTTTTTTTTTTATCTTGCTTTATCAACTGGAACATAAATCTTCTGCAAGGGCCAAGATCATGTGAGTATTGTATCTCTTGGGCTCCTTAGCACCACACCCAGCCTCCATGAGAGCTCCACTGGTATTTCAGGGATGGGCTTGTCTTTGAAGACAAGAGCTACAGATTGAAAAGTGTAATATACTTAGCAACATGTTCAGGTCAACTGTTACTGATTTGTACTCAATGTTTTGTATTCATTGCAGCATTTGTTTCCTCCAAACAAATGTAAGGAGGACCATGTCAGTCCTTAGACTGTACCGTACTCTGAACCAAGGAGGAGCTAAGGATAAGCTTCCTGTGATGAATGTACTCTACGACTGACGGAAGATTATGACTATGTTTGTTATCTCTCACAGGTGAATAAGAAAATGTGGTGAGGAAGGGTAAGAAAAGTGTCAATTACACCATAAACAGCTTATCCCTGGCTTGATTTTTCCACAGAGAAAATGATTCCCACTTACATTTTATCTGATGTTCCTTTATAGGGGAGGAATTACATGTCCAGATGCAATGAATAAAAAGGAATGAAATAAACATATCAAAGGGAGATTCTTTTGCATGTACTGATGCTGTGGGCCCAATTATGCCCTCCATAAACCATGCAATTGTTGGGGGGGTTGGTTTTTTTTTTGGTTTTTGTTTTGTTTTGTTGTTGTTTTGGTGGTACTTGGGGGTTGAACCCTGGGCCTCCCACATACTTTGCTGCACCCCCAGCTCATTTTTAACTTTGAGCCAGGGTCTCGCTAAGCTACATATGGGCCTCTGGCCTCAAAGTCATGATTCTCCTGCCTCCACCTCCCAAATCAGGATTATAGACGCGAGTCACCATGCCTGGCCAATAAAAGGTTATGTTGAAGTTTTAATCCTCTTCCCCCATACCTCAGAATGTGACCTTATTTGGAAATAGGGTCTTTACAAAGGTAATCAAGATAAAATGAGGTAATTAGTGTACCCCAATCCAATGTGACTCCTAATGCAAGAGGGACACAGAGATAGGAGACTTATAGAAGGAAGATGAACATATAGCGATGCAAGATCGGAATGATGTACCTACAAGCCAAGAAAGGACAAAGACTGCCAGCAAAGTACCAGAACCTAGAAAGAAGGAAAGTTCCTTTCTATGCAGCTTTCAGAAGGATAATGGGCGAGGCTGCACCTTGATTTTAGACTTCTAACCTCCAGTATTGTGAGACAATGCCTTTTAGTTGTTCTGAGCCATCCAGTTTGTGGTATTTTGTTATGGAAGTCCTACCAAAAGAATACAATTGGTCAGTAAGGAAAGTAAAGGATGTATTCCTCACCAAGATCAAATTCAAAATCCGCAGACAAGCTGAAGTGATTTGCATGCACGAAGTCTGAATGCAGAACAAAGGAGCTGCCAACACCACTTGATAGCAGTAAGGTCTTAAATCACATTTGCTTATCCCAGGATGTTAGAAAACTGGGTTTTCCCACTTGCCATTGGTGAGGGGTGGGGATGGAGAATTCATTCTGATGCCCCTCAGATTAAGAATATCTACAACCCTGCATCCTGCTACCTGACTGTTCCTCAACCTCCAATGGTTCTGAGCACTTTCCTTTGCTCAAGACACTCTCTCAAGGAGGCTTAAAATACCCAGCTCAGGTACCTCTCCACAAATTTTTATTCAGTTTTGTGGGAGGAAGGTATGGAGGAGAAATAACTCCTAATTAACTAATTAATTTTTTTAAAAAAGCTTCCAGGTGATGTTCGTGTACTATGGAGGGAACAAGAGCCTGAGCTTATATAGTGAAATTTCTTTCCAATATCAATAGTGTCAAAAAAGCCTGCAAAACTCAAAAATGCTAGGAAAATCTATCCAGTGTGAAATTGACAGTAGGTAGTCATAGACTGAAATGTAACTTCAGAAACAATTTCTGAATGAATAAGTGTTCTATCACTGTTTGATTGGCAATTTTTAATTAAATGGCTCCAGAAAGGCTCTCAGGCATTTGATTTATCTGGGGTGTATGTCTTTTATAGTCAATCTCCCATCCAATAGTTTGAATAGAAAGTTAAATTGTATCATAATTAAAACAACAACAACAATCTACTGACATTTACACTGTTGCAACTTGGCAACATATCCAAGTCTCTAAATCCAAAAATATCACAACCTATGAGATCTGCACTATGGAAATGTGAGAGAAAAAACATTGAGTTTCTTTGTTTGTTTTCCTTTTTTGTTTTGGTGAAAAGGAAAAGATGATGTGTCAACTGCTTAATAGCTGACATGATTATACTATCAGGATTCTACAGACTTCTTAAACACATTGAAGTTTCTTCCTGCTTAGTAGTTGTATTATTTCAAATGTGGTTCCAAGAAGTATATTAAATTATGTCTTCAATTATACAGAGATAAAACTCAGGAGCTTTCTCCTGAGTTTAGCTTTCATACTTCCCAGTTTCTTGACAGAAATTTGAGAAACAAAGCAAACTCATAAATATAACAGACATATAAAGACATGCAATCTTTTTCTTCTTTCCTCTCTCCTTGTCTTTCTCCAACTATCAATCTTTCTTTGTTCTTTTGTTATTTTTCAAAGTTTTGATTTTCCCTCGGAGAGGCGCTGGAGGTGTAGCTTAGTGCGTGGTAAAGCATATGCCTATGCAAGACCTTGGGTTTGATTTCCAGCACCGAGGGAAAAAAAATCCAACAACAAAAGAGAAACCTTGGAGAAGGTCAGAGACTTGGCCATATCTTGCCTACACCTCTGCTTTGTGCTTAAGAAAAATGTGGAAAAAATCTGCATTTTTCAAAGGCAGGTTATCCTAACTATTAGAGGATGAGATGCCCTCCTCCCTATTTGTTCTTAATTAGTAGCAATTCCAAGGAAGTCATGGTTTAGAGGAATAAGATACATTTTGACTGAGTACTAGGGAGGCAGGAACACACTTCAATTAAGATGTGTACTTGTTTTTGCAGATGCCTGTGGGATTCTGCACAACTTCAATAAAAAATAAATATACTGCTTTCATGCTCTCTTACAGAAGCAATTAAGAGTGGATGCAAAGGTAGATGGGAGCTGAGGGGAAAGAGACCTGAACAGGAAACATGGAGTTTTAAAGTTTAATGAGACTTCTGAGAACATCTTATTTGACCCTTGTGGAAACCCAGAGAGACAAACTGACTTGCAGGAGTCATGCACAAATAGTTGGCAGAGCTAAGGTCAGTAAACTGAGCCTGCTGTTCTGTCCACAACATCATGTGCCAAATCCTGATGCAATCCACAAATTAACAATTAAATGTCCAACCAGGCTCCCTGCCTCTCTGGCCATGTCTTCTACAGATTTATCATCTCTTAATATGGTATAATTGATGTGGGGAGGGGGGAAGAGTTGGAGGTTTTCATGGGGTTAGCTGAGTTACTGAATCTTGTTAATATGAAAAACGTTTCTGGAATGGAAAAAGGATATTTCTCATGCAATCTATGGTGCAAAGTCCAAGGTCAAAGAACCACATATGGCATATCCAGAAGTGTCATATACATTACTTCTGTGCCTACTAGGTGGTTTAGAGATCCTGGCACTTGAAGCAGAGAAAAACACTCCTGAAGTAATAGGAGGCAGCAACAAAGAGCAAACTATACAGAGCAAATGAAAAAATATAATAATAATAACTTTAAAATAATAGGTTATGGTATAGCATAATCAATCATACAATAGGCCTGACACCAATGCAATGAAATCCTGAAATGAAAATTTTCTTCCACAAATCCAAAACTCTGTGGCTCAGGTATCATTTTTAAAATGTCAATACAAGGCTGTGAGGTAGTTCAGTGGTAGAAGTACTTGGCATGCATGAGGGCTAGGGTTCAAACTAGCCCCAGCATAAAAACACAAACACACAAACAAAAACAACGTAAGTGTCTAAATACTAGCCTTAAATCCTATGCTCAACTTGAGACATTTTGAGTAAGGGCCTTTCAAAGAAGACAGGGAAAAAAACATATAAAAGCAGAAGATAATCTTTAAGTGATATTGTATTTATGTTTACCTTATTAGAAACCTTCTTTGTGCTTAGTTTAATGAGTAACTTTTAATAATGGAAAGATATTCACATTCCATGGGTCATATAAAGCCAAGGCTGCTAAAGTGGGTGATTTAACATTTAAGGAAAACTGAATTATGGGAAGGTCAAGTCCCTTTTTAAAAAGTACAGTAGGAGGCAATACAAAAATAAGGAAGTGGTTATAAATTTGAGTTCCAAGAATGGCAACTCCCTTGTAGGAACAGAGAAAAACACTGGGGCAGAACAACTACATTCCAATGCTAAGACACACACACACACACACACACACACACACAGAGGCCCAAATCACAGCATTAGAAAATGTATTCGATTGAGATGCTCCATACTGAAATTACTGGTACTAAGCCAGCAGTTTCGGAAGATGGAGAACACATGGTAAGAGATCATTTATTCACATATAGGGATTATTTGCATAAACATCAAAAGAAAAAAGTAAAGTAGCCATAAGTGCACAGGACCCCCAAAGACAAATGCAACTGGGCTGGTGCCTACAAATATAAAGATTCACATCTGAGTTAATATAAAGAGATCACTCTGTGATCACTCTCATTTAACTTTTAGTCTTACTCCAGTCTCAGGGTGCATTTGGCTTTTTCAAATTTTTTATTTTTTATTTAGGATCTGACATGGCACTGCCCAAGAGAAACGTAAGTCATAGTTTGTATCTTCTATTAGCCAATTTTAAATAGTACAAAAAAACTGGTGAAGTTAATTTTAATAATATTTTATATAACCAAATATAGTCAAAGTATTACTATTTCAGCAAGAAATCAACATGAAAACTATTAGTGGGATATTTTACATTCTTTTTTTCATACTAAGTTTTCACTGTGCACTTTCAGTACATCTCAATTACATTACATGCTTATTGGAAATACTTGACATCTATTTATAGATTTCATGAGCTTGAGACGCTAAACAATAAATTCATGAGTTGTTCCAAAATTAAGTATTTTTGAATATTGAATTGAGTATGACAACTCCAACTTAACTTTATTAAATTTAAATGTCTTAAAATGAATAAAATTAAAAATTCAGTTCCATAGTAGTAGCCCTAGCCACATTTCAAGAGCTCAACAGGCAAAAGTGACTAATGATTGCAGGCGTGGACAGCACAGGGCACATGTATCTTTGTCCCTCTCTCACAGGAATAATCTCTCATTCCAACTTCCCATGAGATATAAAAGGCAGGCAATAAAACTGAAGTCATTCCACAGGGAGGTAAGGATAATAATTTCTTCATTACCCAAATTCTTCATGGAATTTGGCTTACAGAATATGGAAATTGAAGAAATATGGAAATAATTTTAAAACAACAGATTTAAGGGATGAGGGTGTATATAGCTCAGTGGTAGAGCTGGGTTCCAGACCCAGAACCACACAAAACAAAAACACCAGATTTGATAGATAGGAGTCTATAACTGAGAATAAGAAACTATTTGGAAAAAGCAAAGAAATCACATCTTTTGCATTTCCATCTTAGTTAATCTTCACAATTTCCCTAGGAGGGAGATACTTTTACTTAAAACAAAAAACAAAAACAAATAACAACACAACCATCTTCCTAAGTACACAGAATTTGAGCTTATCTAATCAACTAAATGTTAGTTAATCCATTGGGGTCTGTACAGAAAACAATAAAGAAAGTAGTTGTTACTTTTTTCCTAGTGGACTTCAGGAAAAACAGTCAGGGCAAGTCCACCAATGGAAGTGTTCATCGGGACAGCTGTCCATTTAAATCTATCCACACTGGAAATGTCATAATCTGTCAGTTCTTCACTTGCCAGGGTGACTCAACAGTCCTTCATTGGAAGTAGACTCTCTGGGAGTAGTAACTAGTAAGCAGTAGTTTTAAAAGCCTTTGTGGTAGGTATGGTAATATATCCTGATGGTTGACAACTAATAGGCCAGATTAGACCTCAAACTTCAACTTGAATTAGCATCACATAAGGGTGAGGCTGCTGGGATTTAGCTCAGCGGGTGGAGCGCCACTCTGCAGTCTCTGAGGTCTCGAGTTCGATTCCCAGCACCACAAAAATGGAAGAAGGGCCTGGCAATCCACTCCCAAGGCAATCCCGAAGCACTCAGCCATTGAAAACCCTATGAGGGTCGCTATGAGTCGGATAGGACTCGACTCGACGGCACCTAACAACAACAAGGGTGAGGCTGGGCTGGGATTTAGCTCAGTTGGTAGAGAGATGCACTGCAGTCTCTGAGGACCGGAGTTCGATTCCGACACCGCAAAAATGGGAAAAGGGCCTGGCAATCCACTCCCAAGGCAATCCCAAAACAGTCAGCAATTGAAAACCCTACGAGGGTCTCTATGAGTTGGATACTGACTTGACGGCACCTAACAACAACAAGGGTGAGGCTACTAAGTCCCCCAGGTATACTGATAGTTTAGGCATCACACCTGGAGAACCCCTTAACTAGAAGATGGATACACTTTAGTGAAGGAAAGAAAAGAACCAAAACAAATTCTTAAAGAACCTTGTCCATTAGTGCAATTTACTAGGCTTGCAACTGTTATCAACCTACAAGTGCTGTTGTTGTTGTTAGGTGCCTTCCAGTCGGTATCCAACCCATAGTGACACTCATAGGGTTTTCAGTGGCTGACTGTTTCGGGATTGCCTTGGGAATGGATTGCCCGGCCCTTCTCCCATTTTTGCGGTGCTGGGAACTGAACTGGGGTCCTCAGAGACTGCAGCGCAGCGCTCTACCAACTGAGCTAAATCCCAGCCCTACAAGTGCTAGGAAAGTAAATGAATCTGAATACCTGTCTGGAGGCCCCAGGTTGTAACTTTCTCTTCCTTTCAGCTTCAGAAATGTAGATTCAGGCCCCAGAGGACTGATTTCCTATGAAGCTACTGACTCTTAAACCTCAGCACACCTTCCAAGGCCTACCATGAGCTAGTTTACACATACATGTATAATTTGCAAAAATAAGATTTTTTTGGAAGAACTCTCATATATTTTTTATAAACCTCAGGCATCATAAAACTTGGATTTTCCCTTGGAGACCTGCTATCTCTATTCATGTATTCCAGATATTTCTTTCTATGAAGAGAAAAGCATCATAAATGTTTGTTGTTGTTGTTAGGTGACACCAAGTCTGTGCCTGACTCATAGCGACCCTACTGTACAACAGGTGACGCAAAACACTATTGTCAGTGCATCTCTGTTATTCATAGGGTTTTCAAAGGCTGATTGTTTTTTTGGAATTGGCTGCCTGGTCCTTCTCCCAAGCCTACAGCACCTGGTGTTCCCAGGTAGTCTCCCATCCAGGTACTAACCAGGCCTGACCCTGCTTAGCTTCTGAGATCTGACAGGATCAGATGCCACAGCACTATGGCTACAGGCTCACAAATGTTTAGGCCTTGCTTTTATCTCTTAATAATATATGAAGCAGGGCTAGGGATGTAGCTCAGTGGTAGAGTGCCTGCTCAGCATGTGCAAGGCCCTGGGTTTGATCCCCAGCACTGCAAAAAATAACATGAAGTAGCTTTAAAAGATTTCTGCAACATTTTAAATGGCTGTGTAACATATATCCAAAATATACTCAACCAATGTTTTTACTTTAAATATTAAGTGGCTTCTCATTTTAAAATTTAAAGTATCACCATGGTAAATATCCTTAAAGTGAAATATTGATGCCCATCCATATTTCTCTAGTATTCCTCTAAGTAAAAGAGTTGTTATGTAACATATGCATTTGTTTTGTATTTGTGATAGTTATAATATAATACGTAATTTTGTAATTTGAATTTCTCTCCACTTAATTTATCATATGCATTTTCCCAGTTGCTAGAAAAATTTTAAGCTTAATGTTCATTATGACTCTAGAACATTCTTCTCTAGGGATGTAACAATTTGCTTACTCCATATCTAGGTAACTCTCAATTTTTTGTAAATATAAAAAATACTACAACAAATTCTTTTCTTCTTTTACATTATTCCCTTCATGTTGTTTGTGTTGACTGTTGTTATTAGGTGGCATCAAGTCAGTATCCGGCTCATAGTGACCCTACTCATAGTGATCCTACTTGTAGCTACCCTACTCTTAGAGGCCCTAAGTACAACAGGCGAATCACTATTGTCAGTGCCTCCCTGCTATTCATAGGGTTTTCAATGGCTGATTGTTTTTTGGGAATTGGCTGCCTGGTCCTTCTCCCAAACCTACAGCTCCCGGTGTTCCCAGGTGGTCTCCCATTGAAGTTCTAACCAGGCCTGACCCTGCTTAACTTTTGAGATATGACAGGATCCAAGGCCACAGTGGTACACTGCAGGCTTTTATTGATTAGGTGCCATCAAGTCAGGTCCAACTCATAGAGACCCTATGTACAACAGAACAAAAAACACTACCTGACATTTGCCAGGCCCGGCACTATGTCAGTGCTGCTCTGCTATTCATAGGGTTTTCAATGGCTGATTCTTTTTTTGGGGGGTGGGCTGCCAGGTCCTTCTCCCATTTTTGCATAGCTTTCCTTAAGGTGATCTAGAATTGTACCAGTGGCCAACCCAAGAGTGCTGTTTATGCAGCATAGGTTTGTGGAAGAGATGTTAGTATGAGCAGGACACACCATGGGACCGGAAGTATCAGAGCTTCCAACACTTGGAACATTCATGATGTTGAACTTTGGATCAAGCTGAAACACATCTCTCTGGAGGGCTTAGGTGACTGCTCTGGAGAACTTCTTCCCCCACTAGGTTCAGGTTATCCAGAATCTTGTGACAAACTATGGCTAAATGACTGACAAATGTATAAGAACTGAATTATAATGACATTATAGTATCCTTTAAATGAAACTGAAAACAGCTGTCCCACAAAACTAAGAACTAAGCACTGTTTTGTTTTGTTTTTGCTAATGAAACAGTGTTCTTAATCAGTGATGGTCAGCCTCTCTTGTGACCAATGAC
The DNA here is from genome assembly GCA_007922755.1 of Pedetes capensis. NCBI lineage: Eukaryota > Metazoa > Chordata > Mammalia > Rodentia > Pedetidae > Pedetes > Pedetes capensis. Next base: position 97,161 of record VMDO01000774.1, on the reverse strand, counting down.
ACGGACACAGACAGTAAACTGGCTCTAAATGGAAGTCATTTTCTGCCCAGGGAACACTGGCTAAGTAGCTCATACAAAGGTGAAGTTCCTAACTATGGTCTCCTTAGTGTGGCCCTCAACCACTTGATCTAATAAACTATACGTACAAATGATTTTGTTTGGATACAGATGAAGTATAGTTGGATCTTCATATCCGTGGGTTCCACATCTATTGATTCAATCAATTGTTGTTGTTGGGTGTCAATCAATGGCAAATAAAATTTAAAAAAAAATTTTTTTTCTTTTTTTTTGTGGTACTGGGGGTTGATCCCAGGGCCTCATGACTGCATGCTTTGCAAGTGCTGGACCACTGAGCTGCACCCCCTGCCCTTTTATTTTTTTCTCTACTTTCTGAGACAGGGTATCGCTAAGTTACATAGACTTCCTCTGGTCTCAAACTTGCGATCCTCCTGGCTCCGCCTCCCAAACTGCTGGGATTACAGGCATGCGCCACCACGCCCAGCTGAAAAAAAATTTTTTTAAAGGTGTCTCTTGAGCCGGGTGTGATGGCGCACGCCTGTAATCCCAGCGGCTCAGGAGGCGGAGGCAGGAGGACCGCAGGCTCCAGACCAGAGGCAGTCTGCATAACTTAGTGAGACCCTATCTCAAAAAAAGTAAAAAAAAGATGGGCTGGGGGTACAGTTCAGTGGTGCAGCACTTGCAGAGCATAGACGCTAGAGGCCCTAGGTTCAACCCCCAGAACCACAAAAAAAAAAAAAAAAAAAAAAAAAAAAAAAAAAAGTACCTCTTTACTGAATCAATATATACAAACATATTCTTGTCATTATTTCCTAAACAGTACAACTACTTATAAGGGATTTATATTGTATTAAATATTATAAGGAGAACTAGACAAGATCTGATGTATAAAAAAGGATGTGCACAGATCACATGTAAACACTATGTCCTTTTTCACAAGGGACTGGAGCATCCACAAATTTTGGAATTTGTAGGGGTTCTGGAACCAATCCCCCACAGATACTAAGGGACAACTGTACATATCTGGATGATAAATAACAAGCCAGGTCTTCCAAGGATGTTTCTTCACGTCACATGGCACAATCAACCTTGGTCAAGAAGGTGTTCAGACGATCCTAAGGGAAGCACACCCAGAGTACCACTAACCTGCTGCTTCTGTCCATGCTATGGGTGGAGAGGCGAGTATGGAGCAGAGAGGGGCCACAGGGGTGAGGTGGTGATGATGAACTGTCATTGTGTTCATTTTACACCTAGTCATTCACTCATCCCAGACAGTGACTCCTGCCAGCAGCTGGGCTGGATGCTGCAGGCAGAGTAAGGACAATGATCATGTGTTACCTAACGTGTCCACGACTGCCACCTGCCACCTCAATCCACATGCCCACTGTGACCGGAAAGCCTAGAGTAGGAAAGCCAAGGATATTTGGAACCCTTGAAGAGCTTTCCAAATGCACAGGGAATCCACAGTAACAGACTCTCAATTACTGTGGGACTTAATAAATACTAAGATCAGAACTTCCAAAATAATCCACCTTCCAACTCTTCCCAGGGCACAGGCTCCCCAAGACCTGGACTCAGTGCCAGAAACCACCACCCAGGGAAAACTATGCTCCAAACTTTCCCAAGGCTAAGGCACATCTCTTGCTTTTTCAAAAACAGAAAGCAATACCTACATTTCCTAAGTCTCAGGTCTGCCTTTTAGAGCCTCACCTCTCCCCAAAACAGGTCTAACCACTTTGATTTCCATATTCCCTGCCCTGCTCTTATCTCTGCCACCAAAAAGGCTCTCAGACTGATAATTCTGGGCCTGGCCAGTGGGCTTCACTGAAGCATGTTTTGGTCAAAGTTTACCCTTGAATACCATATTTCAGTTGCCAGTGGCAATTGAAATTATAAATGTGAAGTGCAATTGACAGGAATCACCACATTCTGTGCCTCCTGACAGCAAACACCTGTGTGCACCAGCAGCCACTATGGCTACCATGGGCCTCCCGGAGTGGGGCGTCCCCAGGAACAAGTCCTCATTCCTACTTGACCATGGGGATTTGGACAAGTGGTTAAGGACTGAACTCTTACTGAAGTCCTCTCCTCCAGTACCTCAGAATGTTACCTTATTTAGAAATAGGGAGAGTCCAGATGTAATTCATCAACAGTAAGGTCAGCCCTTCATCAATATGACTGGTGTCAACATAAGAGGGGAAATTTGGACCCAGAAATGCACCCAGGGAACACATCACGTGAGGACAAGGCCAGAGACAGAGCTGATACTCCTATAAGCCAAGGAATCCCAAAGACTGCTGGCCAACCACCAGAAGCTAAAGGACAGACATGACACACATTCTCCTCACAGCCCTCTGAAAGAACCAACCCTGACATCCCGAGATTTGCATCTTCTGCCCTTCGACACCATAAGATGACAAGTTTCTGTGCTGGAAGCCACTCTCTGTTTGAGGTCTTCTGTTCCAGCAGCCCTAGCAAATTAACACAGCAAGTCACTATGTTGTGGTTTTCTTGGCTGAAAATCGGGTAAGAATAGTTCTTCCCTCATAGAGAGGAATGAACAAATTATGAGTGAAGTTGCTAGAATAATGCCTGGCACGTTGGTACATTTTAGTGTTAAATAATTGCTCCTTAAACATTCTTGTATAATGAAAACCAAACAGATTGTCACCTTGTTTGTTGTTTCCTGATGTTCTCCCACCAAGCTGCTTAGTGGAATACAAGGAAAATAATAATAATAACAAGCCCACATCAGATTTCTCAGGAGATGAGGGGCACTCACCCAGGGCTGGCACAGCTGGGGCAGGGTGTGGCCACCCGATTCAGAGACCTTCCCTGCATATCAACAGGAATCTAGGCTCCCTCCCTGCCCTTCACCCCACACCCACTCAACTCCCATCCTTTCCTTTCAGCAGCAGCCACCACCCTAACCTTGGCCCTAGGCCTGGCCCCTTTCTCTGGTTACATTTGCTCAAAACCCCCAATCATCCTACTGCCAAAATATAATCATCTCAAAACTCATTCTCCAGTTTTACTCACCCCACCCCAGCCTGGGCTTTCAACACTGTACGGAAACATCCATCCCACCATGCAACTTATTTCCTATTCGTTGCCCATACACGCCTTCCTCCTCAGTGAGAATCTCATTACCCCACCTCTACTTTTGGCATTCCCCTCGTTAGTACCAATTTCCTCTATTAATCATAACCTTCCCAGCCAAGCTGGGCCAGTCTCAAGCTCATCTCTCTTTCATGAGGCCTCCCTTACACTCCCATGGTGTTGGCTGCCCCCACACCAGAGCTCATTCTGAATGGCACAAGCCTTGAAGGGCTGCAATTGTTTCCTGCATGCCAGTCATGTTGTTTCAAGGAGACGGTGAACTTTCTGAGACCATTCATTCATTACACATGTTAGAGGACCTATCAACCCCAGGAACTGCAGCAGGTATCAGGAGGGATGCTTTACTAAGAATGTGCTATGTGCCAGGTTTTATGCTAATCCTCAGGATGATGCTTTAAAAGAGCTGCTGGTCTTGCCTTAATTACAGATGAGAAAATTAAAGCTCAGAGAGATTATATAATTTACCCAATATCACATGGATAGTAAGGGATAAAAGAGAAACAAGATAAAAAACAGACTGAGAAATAGTACAATGGGTGAGCTGGAGATACGCTGAATACAGTACCACCCTGGTGTCTGATCTCATCAAATCTCAGAAGTTAAGCAGGGTTGGGCCTGGTTAGTATTTGGATGGGAGATCACCTGGGAATACTGGGTGCTGTAGGCTTAGAAGAAAGAGCTCACAGCCTACTCTGGAAACAACCAGCCATTAAAAACCCTATGAATAGAAGCACTGTCAGACAGTGTTGAGTAGTGTTTTGTTCTATTGTACACAGGATTACTGTGAGTTGGACTCAATAGCACCTAACAACAACAACAACAACAACAAGAATGTGGATTAAGGCACTATTTGGAAGGATGTCAATAGTTTATATATCTATATATTGTTGTTAGGTGCCATCAAGTTGTGTTCAATAGGAATCCTCAGAGGGTTTGCAATGGCTGATTGTTTCGGGATTGCTTCGGAGTGGATTGCCATATCTGCCAGTTTTTGCATTGTTGGAGATTGAACCCAAGTCCTCAGAAAGTGCACAACAGGACTCTACCAACTGAGATAAACCACAGCCCATACCTATAGAGATATATATCTATGTACATATAAATATATAAATGTATACCTAAAGTTTATATATATATACATATATATGATATATACATATATATATATATATCTAAAAGCAGAGCCTTTCAGCTGCTCAATGCTTATTTATGACTTAGATTAAAACTAAATAAGCATGCCTACCAAGATTCATGGTGACTCAATGTAGTTAAAAACCAGAATATAAAATATGCAAAAACTAGAGAAATAAAAGATTTATCTAACATAAAATAGAACTTAATCAACGTAACTAATGAAGTAAAATTTAAGTGGGATAATACAGCATCCTGCATTGGGTTCAAATATTTGATAGCACAAGTACATTAACAGAAACACAACAAGCAACATTTGGGAAAAAAGAATTAACAATATACCCATTATGAATGAAGAGGACAATGTGGCTACCAAAAAAGGTAATATTGTCTCAGATTATATCAATAATGGTACATGTCTTGGAAGCAGACAGTCTACTATTTTCAATGTGATTTTGGAGCAAATCTAAAGTTCTCAGAATTCTGAGTGCTACGGTTTGAAAATCAAACTGTCATTTATATTCAGATGAAATTAATGGATATAGGTAAGACTTCAGATTTCACAATTTCAGAAATTGCATGTTGACTGATTACATGGACTTGGTGTAACCTAAAGCTAAATTTATAACATATAATTGAAGGCTGATGTCATTCCTTAACTTTCCAATGAAGGTGTGAGATCAGATTATAATAGTTTCTACCTATGTAAGCAACCCCAAAATTATGTCTGTAAAGTGATACTTCAAACAGACCCTTGCTAGTGCCACATTTTATCAGATCAGATCACCCAGTATTTTACTAGCCTTAAAGGAAAAGCCTGACTGATTACCTAATGTCAAGAGCTGATAACACCCAGCAACAGTTTCCATTCCTAACATGGGAAAGGCATTTACCTTCACTTAAAACAGCTTGGTGCAATAGGCTTCCACCAACACAATAGGATGTTGGGCAAGTAGCAACCAGAAATCACTTCTGGAATAAAAGTAATCAAAACTGTGAGAAGTCACTAAAGATTGAGAACACTTTGGCACCCCTTTAACATTCAATTCTCAAAGGAGGCTCTTGCGGTAATTGCCTGTGGCTAAGTTAATTATCTCCAGGATCCTTTCTGCCTTGCCCCTCCAGGTTTGGCTGGTTTCAAGCTGAGAATATGTTCTCCAGCCTCCTTTGCAGCTAGGCAGGGACATGTGCCTAGGCTCTGATCAGTTCCATGTGGGGACAATGATCGATGCCCCCCTGAAGCACATCCTTCAAAAAGGAAAATGCTGTTCTTCACTTTCTCTATCTGGTTCCTTAAAACTTAAATGTTGACCATACAATATGGACAATAGCCTAGAAAAGTGCTAGCCAACAGAATCCTAATGCAAGACTTAATGTCATTTTGAAGTTTCTCAGAGCTACATTTAAAAAGCCAATGAAGTGAATTTTACGGGTTTATTTATTCCAATATATTAGCACTCCAATGTGTAATTATTAAAAAAATCACAGAAGATATCTTAAGATATTTCATATACTCTGAGCAGTAAATACAAAGCCTTTCTTTTTGGTATTAGGGGTTGAACCCAGGGCCTCACGTATATTTTGCAAGCACACTACCACTGAGCTGCACCCTTAGCACATTTATTTTTTATTGAGATAGGGTCTTGCTAAGTTATACAGGTTGCCACTGGCCTCGAACTTGTGATCCTCTTGCCTCTGACTCCCAAGTTCCTGGGACTTGGGTTTGCACCACTGCACCCAGCTTAAAGTCTTTAAAATCTTACATTTATTTTATACTTACAGCACATCTCAACTTGGACCAGCCACATTTCAAATGCTCAAGGGCAACATGTGGCCAATGGTTAACACATGACAGAGTGCAGCCCTCAAAGGAGCAGGAAGATGGGTCTCTGGAAGAATCTAAGTAGCAGAGCTGCCTTACCAGCCCTTAGACTGTCTGAAACTTACTTCAAAAGATAGCAACATTCATTCTGTGTGACCCACTGTATTTCTGATATTTTTTTATAACAGCTTGTCCTGTCACTGATCAATACAACCATGGGGATCTCACAGAAGGACCCTAAAGCTTCTCGGTTATGAAACAATTTTTCAAAGAATGGACAGATTCAGGAGTTTACCTAGACTCTCATCAAAAACTCCTCCAACAACATAGGCCAAGTCCGAAAGTTGCCTAGAAACACTCTCAACATTGGGAAATACATTTCAAAATAAATACATCCAAAGAGGGTATGTGGTTCCCTATACTTTTTCTTGTTCTTTTCTCATATCATAAATCTCTATAGCTCCCAGCAAACCCGCCCACTGGACATTCCAGGAAGAAACAGCTAAAGACCATCAGATCATTTGCCTCCAAGAAAAGAAAAGCCAAGTCCTTTCAGGCAGTGCTTTCTAAAACAGTGAAAGTATTTTCATTAACGCAATGGAAATTACTCTAACAAATAATCAAGGTGGTCAGAACACAGTGAGTTTCCTTTGTTAAAAGGAGGTGGGGACTCCAGCAAAAGCAAAGCCAAGGCTGGTCACTCCATCATTTTTACAGACATCCTTTCATTATATAAATGAAAATAACCACCTTTATACAGTAAAGATCATTGGGCAGAAACTGAACTCATAATCTCCACAGGATGATTTAGAAGCAATACTTGTTTCACTCCCAAGAAGGTGTATAAAAAATTTGTCAAACAACAACAAGAAAAAAAAAAAAAACATGCAGGTCAACAACAGCCTTTCTTCAAAACAATCAGGTAATTAATTCATAATAAAGATATGAGATAAGGATCCAGATGACTCATTGTTTTTGTACACTATCAGATTTCTCCAAGTTTAGGGGCTGGGTTCTGGGTTTCACACTGGTCTCCAGCTAGAAAGGTGTCATGTTTAACCAAGAATCATGGTCTGGGGTAACTGGGCTGAAGCTGTGGTCCATTTAGCTAGCAATGGAGCTCCATTTACACTCAGATGTGTCCTTGGCTGCAGGGAAGAGCAGAAACTCCATCTGCTCTCTCTCTCCTCAGAACTGATCTGAAATGCACATGGATGTCAGGAAACAAACACCCAAGATTTTCCCAGTTCCTTCCTTGCCACGGGGGAAGGACGCTGACATTGGTGAGCTCAGCCACTATGGATAGGCATAAATGATAGAAAATCGTTGTACTGGGTCTTATTGAAGCTTAAGGAAACAGGGCACAATGTACTTTATGAAGTTTGAAGTTTCTGAATTCAGGAATGCCAATGCCTTATGTCAGCTGGTGGGTACCAGGGCGGACAATGGGGGGAAAAAAAAAAAGTCCTGATCTTGCTGACTATTATCACATATGTGAGTTTGCCCAAGTAAGTCACCTTCTCTAGATTTTCCTTTGTTCCTATGTAAAATGCTATCATAATAGTGGTCTTTACTGGATAGAGCAAATGACAAAGAGCGTGCAGAGCACCTGCCACAGTGCCTGGCATCTGGGGAGCATTCAATCTACAGGCCAGTGAGTAATACATGTTCACTCTTGTTACTGTGCTTAGGGAGGGGCACCCACTAAAATGGTGGGATGCTCCTACTGCATTCTATTAGACACTTAAAATCATCCCCAAGACAAAGCACTAGTCTATGAGTTTGTGTGCTCAGTGGGAGGAGGTGGCACTTTGGAGTAACTACTTTCAGATGGAAAGGCATGTATGTAGCTGAGTTGAATGGTATCCCTCAAAAATTCATATGCTGAAATCCTAATACCCCCATCTCAGAACGTGACTCTGTTTAGGTTTCTAAGCAGGATGTTTATGAAAACCTGACATTTTAATCAAGTTAAACTAAGGTCAATGGACTGGGCCCTATTTCAATTGATTTTCCTTATAAAAATAGGATATGTTAGCCTGGCTCAGGGGCGCACTCCTGTAATCCCAGTGACTTGGGAGGCAGAGGCAGGAGGATAGTGAGTTCAAGGCCAGAGGAGGCATGTGTAACTTAGTGAGATGCTAACTCAAAATGAAAAATGAAAAACGGGCTGGGACTGTAGCCCAATGGTAGAGCACTTACAAAGTATGCATGAGGTCCTGGGTTCAATCTCTTAGTACTACGGGAAAAAAAAAAAAAAAAAAAAGACAACACAGGAAGTTTGGACACAGACACGTACACAGGGAGACGATCATATGAAAATGAAAACCAGGGTAAGAATGGTACATCTGTGAGCCAAAGATTCCCAGCAAACCACCAGAATCTAGGAGAGGCCCGTAACCAACTCTCCCTCAGCCCTCAGAAAGAACCAGCCCTGCCAACACCTCAACCACAGTTCCAGCCTCCAGAACTGTTGTTAGGTGCCGTCAAGGCAGGTCTGACTCACAGTGACCCTATGTACAACAGATGAAACACCGCCCAACACTGTGTCATGCCCAACACTATTATCAGTGCTTCTCTGCTATTCATAGGGTTTTCAACGACAGATTATTTTGGGAGTGGACTGCCTGGTCGTTCTCCCTAGCCTGCAGCATCTGGTATTCCCAGGCAGTCTCCCATCCAAGGACTATCCAGGCTGACCTTACTTAGCTTCTGAGATCAGGCGGGATTAAATGGATTAGATGCTGGGTTGCTATGGCTGCAGACCCCATAACTGTATGGCAATCAATTTCTGTTGTTTAGGCCACCCAGTTTGTGGCATTTTGTATGGCAATCCTAGCTAACAGCCAACCAATACAAGGTAAAACCAAGCAGCAAGCAGAGTCCCCGTTTTAAAAGGTCTGACAAGATCTGGAAAATATGCAGTGTGACACAAACCTGACCGAATTTCTCTCCAGAATGCTCCTGCCTCCACCCAAAAGGGTCATCTCGGATACATTTTAAAATTACATCTATGAGAAAAGAGGCTTGACACTGGATTTGGCCAAGGCTCCTCTGTTTACAGAGAGACTTGCATTTTAAATGCTCTCATTTTTTCATGGGTGAGCATGTGTGTGTGGTGGGGGAGGGAGACTCAGGCATCTGCAAAAACTTATTATAAATGACCAAAAACCTCCTTGAATAAATACCTTGGCAGAGATGTCAGTTGTCAGCCTTCATGAGAACGGTTATGTCAGTAGGCAGCAAATTCAGACCCTAGACTGAGCAGGACGTGTCTGGTTCCTTGAGATTCATGGGGTGTGTGCATTTCCTTGGCTGAAGGCTGTAATAGTTAGCAGCTGCTACGTAAAGGTTTACCATTAATTTCATCTTTTGTGAAGCCTGTCATTTCAAACTGTTTTGATTTTTTTTTTAATAGAATGTCTGCTGCTTCCCTATTACAATGGAAAACATAATCAGCAACAAATCTTTCATAAAATTAAACATACACCCACAAAGTAAACTGTGAAGCCCTCAATCACATTGGAGTGGCATTTCTCAAGATTGGTTACAAAGATCTTTCATTCCCATTTCCCATCCCTCAGCCTCCACCCATTTCACTCAAAGCACTGAAACTGACATTTGCAAAGAAATTCCAGAAACGTGAGCATTTTATTAGCAAAGGGAAATCCCAACCTTTTTGGCCTCATTTCTCACAATGACAGCTCATTTTTCCAATGTGGAACCACATATTGGTAGCTGCAAATATTTAAGGAGGTAAAGAAGCCACTTGCATACTAAACGATAAAAGATCTAATATAATACAGCCATAAAAGATACAAATAACAATGCTTTAGAACTCTGTGCTAGTTTTACAGGCATAAAAGTCCGTCTATCCATTTTGAAAACTCGAATAAAAACTTCACAGAATCACACTTGCCTGCTACATTCACAGGGCCATACCAAAGCCCTCTCTCAGATTCCTGAAGTCTTATTATCTTGCATTGTCACGGGCAACTTTTGAGACTGGGTCTACCCAATGTGCTGAGCCTTTGCCCCTCTTCTAACCCATCTTCAAGGCCTGGGGGAAGCTCCACCTCTATAAAGCTCCCCAAACCTCCCACTCCCAATTACTCATCCCCCTGGAAGTAAAATGCATTTATCACCAGGCTTCACAATCCAACATCATCTTGAAGGTCCTTTTAGGATCTACGTTCTACTTGTACTTTGCCATAGTTCTTTTCTGCATGTGTTTTTGCTCCTTCCACCTAAGTTTTACATCTTCCTCGTCCACGTCCTTTCCTTCCTCTTATTCTCCTCCTTCTCCCCTTTCTTCTCCTTCTCCTTTTCATTCTTCTTCTGACAGTATCTCACTGTGTAGCCCAGGCTGGCCTAGAACTTGCTACCTAGTCTAGGAGGTGGGATCACAGATGTGCACCACCATGCCCAGCCTATCAACTTCTTAAAAATAAGAACAATACTTTGCATTTATCCTGTATCCCCTAATATGTAACCCACGTGTAAAGACTCCCCAAATAAAGTTATAAATATGAACTGAAAAAATGTCATCCATGGTCTAATAGAAGTCCCCCAATCTCTTTAGCATGGGCTGGGCTTTAGCTCAGTGGGTAGAGTGCTGCTCTGCACCTCTGAGGACTTGGGTTCGATCCCCAGCACTGCAAAAATGGGAGAAGGATGTGGCAATCCACCCCCAAGGCAATCAGCCATTGGAAAACTCCAAGAGTCACTATGAGTTGGACCCAACTCAAGGGCACCTAACAACAACAACAACAATCTCTTTAGCCTCTGCTGTTGTTAGGTGCCATCAAGTCAGTGTCCTGTTTGACTCACAGGGACCCTATGTACAATACTATTATCAGTGCTTCTCTGTTATTCGTAGGGTTTTCAATGGTGGATTGATTTTTGGGAATGGGTTGCCAGGTCCTTCTCCCTTAGCCTCTGTGGGTTCTCTAAAGGATCCCAAATATATTTAGGGATCATTGCCACTAGGCAATGACAATAACGAACCAAGCCCACAGAATCACACTCACTTGCCTACTATACTCACATCCACCTACTAGACATGGGGCCAGGGTGAGCGTAAATCAAATGTTCCAGAAAGGACACTCATTAAATCTCTACCTCCACGATGGTCCTGGAGGAGCAGAGTGACCTGAAGGCCATCCAGAGGGGGCTTCTTGAGACCACTCTTGTCCTTTTTTAAGACTTCTGGATTTTATTCTCAATGGCCACACACAGATCTGGCTGCAGACCTCCCAGACACAGATTGGCTGAAATGTGATCCCACTCACGGGTCACCTGTCTTCTCTTTATGTAAGCTTGAACCTGATCTGCTGTCATTTCGGCCTGCCCCCCAGAAATACAAAGAACTCTTTCTTCGCCTTTCTCCCTCACACCAAGACAAGCAGGAAACCTGGATAGCTGGAGGTTTTATGATACTTGAGAGGGACCATTTGCTTCGGTAAAGACAACAGCTTGGCTCATTTAACTGAGCGTAATTATTTGTAAGCTTGTTTTTCTTGTAACAACTAGTACATATATACACGTGTACATACACCAAAATCCTCAGGCTGAAAGGCAGACACCGAAAAGCAAACTTCCCTAGCTCACACACTCTCGGCTCTCAGTTTCCCTCCTCACAGGCAGCAATCATTACCAGATTATCCTGCTCTCTGTACGCCATAAACTCCTGGATTCTATTTTTTACTGTGAGTTTCTTATTAGGAGAAAGGAGTAAGTACTGACCAAACATCTCCTGAGCAAAAGGCCCTGAGGCATGTGTCTGACATCCATTAGTGCCTTTAACTTTCAGGACAATCTGGTGAGGTTAATACTACTATTCCCTCCACCTTCCAGGTGAGGAAGTTCAAAGTCACTTTTCCAAGCTGCTCCCTAAATCATTCACCCTGTTTCATAAACTAGAATCTCCATCCCAAACTCCTTTTTTTCAGGAAACATAGTTTCTGGGAATCCACAACCTAATGTAAAATCTGGTTCTACAATTTAAAGATCTGCAGCCATAGCCCCCTGGCATCTGATCCCATCTGATCTCAGAAGCTAAACACCATCAGCCTGCTTTGTACTTGGATAAGAGACCACTTGGGAACACCAGGTGCTGTAAGCTTGGGAGAAGGGCCTGGCAACCCACTCCCAAAAAAACAATCAGCCATTGAAAACCCTACAAACAGCAGAGAAGCACTGATATAGTGCTGGGCTTGGCACAGAGTCTGAGAGTGTTTCCTCTGTGGTACATAAGGTCGCTATGAGCCAGACACAACTCAATGACACCTAACAACAATTTAGAAGTCTAAGAACCTATATAAATTGCTGCACTTCATCCAGCCTCAGTTTTTTCATCTGCAAAATGAGCTTAATAACAAAACATAGTATATAACAAGAACAAATGTCATGTGAAGGGTATGGTACGCACTTGAAATATAGTTACTATTCCACAATGGTTAGCTGTTATTATTATTATCATGTGCCTAGTTCACAAACAGGATTTGAAAGGGGTTTCTTTTTTTCTTTTTCCTTTTTGTTCCCTCTACATTTAGCTGCACAGTGATACAACCTGGGGAAAGAATTTGGGATGAAGTTGGGAAGCCATGTGAATTTGTCTGGCTCCATTTGACCAATTTCCTTTGCTCTCCTCCCCCAGAGCTGCTCCTCAAACATTCCTTCTCTTAGCACTCACTGCCAAAATCATGGCCTTTGCTGCTGCCAAATCCCAGAAGCTTTTACTAGTGTTATTACTGTGATTTTTTTTAATCATGGAACTATTTTAGTTTTTATTTAAAAACTGGATTCTGGCAACACCCTCTCTACTGCCACTAGTTTTAAATTTTAAACTAAAAGTTTATGTGCCTATCATTCCCCCAAACCCTTGTTCAGATGTCATAGAATCCTAAATGATGGAATTTTGCTAAAATAGCCTCAACGTATGTAGATGGAAGCTACCCAAATTTCCTTGGAATGCAGAAAGACATTTGTTAACCTGATCACACAGTTTACAAACCCATATCTGCTGAACTGGGCAACACTGTCCATTTAATTGCCTTTTCCTCTTTGCAAAGCCAAGGGAGATATGTAGGTTTGGCATTACATAGCCAGCAGATGAGCAAGGTGAAGATTATTTGGGGGAGGGGCAGCTAAGGAAGTTAGATGACCAGGACATTTTTCTATAGCCAATGGTTAGTTACATGACTTTAGCCAAGTCACTTCACAATCTCTGCGGTTTAGCTAATTTACCTTAAGAATGAGAAGGTGAGATCAACTTTTTCCTAAGAACCCTTCGTAGTTCTTTGTTTAAATGGCACAGTACTTTGTAGCTGTCTCAAAAACATCTTGTCTGTCCTGGGTCTTATCAGAGCAGTAAGCTACATGCCACAATGTAGCCTCAGGAGATAAGCTTCAGTCAAAACTAGATATACATATGACATGCTAGCCATAAAAGATGCAGCCTCCTTTTATTGCAAAAATGCAGTTGTGCCAAGCTGTCAAAATAGAATTCATGGCAAAGCAATAGAATCCAGGTTCACTTTTGATTACTCAATTTTAAATAATAACTGAACAAAGCCCATTCTGAGAGTGGCATAGCTGGGCTTCTATCTAATACCCTTACATGAATTTCTCCCATGCAACAATTCCACCCAAAGCTTTTGGAATGTGGCTAATACAAGAATGGGATGCAAGCAGGGTCATGAGGTAAGCTTTTGTTAAAATGTCACTATGTATCACCCTTCAGCTATGTTATTTTTTTCCATTTTCTCTGAAGGGAGACTTTGTTTCATAATTCTGACATCATAAGAGGTTCCTCCAATCCTCAGTCTTTTATGATGGATAATAAATGAGTAAGAACTCCGGGAATTCTGGAGGAGTGAGGGTACAGGCTACAATGGATACTGTTTGTTCACCTTGAAAGTCTTAATTCTGTTAACAGAGAGTTAAACAAGTTTCTTCAAGATAAAGATGAACCACACTAATAGGCTGGCCATAAAAGATTCACCCTCCTACAAACAGTTTCTTTTAACACAGATATTCTGAATCAGGATGTTGGCAGCTTTAGAAATGATTCCTTTGTTTCCGATATTTAATTTGACTATTCCTTTCTTTACAACACATAAACCCCTGAGAGTTTTTTAGAAGTCATTTTTGAAAGCTGTACACACAAACAGCAAGGAACCTAATGCATGCCCACTGACAGACGCCACTCTGAGCTGGGGCTGACTGCTTCTGGAATCTGTCGTTTATTAACCCAGCGCCTTATCAAGGCAGGAGCTGGGGCTGTTGCTGCAGCCCTGTGGAGCAGATTGTAGCAGCCAGACCATGAGTCACAGCATACTTACATCACTCTTCCTGAACTTTGCTTTCAAGCTCTTCATGCTTAGTCCATTCAGCCTTCCAGAGTCCTAGCAGATTTGTCAACACCTAAGCAGAGAGAGAAAAGAATGAATGAACATCGGTTTCCAAATAAACACCACAGATTTTCTCTCCTGATTGGATTACAACATTGAGCTGTGGGTAGGAGATAGGGCTGGGTTGAGATGATCATCAGAGTTAGTTGGGAAGTGGTAAGGAACATGGCCTCCTTCCACTCATGATATACTCCCTAGAACCTTCGGACATTTTCCAATTAACCAAAACTTTAATTTTTTTCTCATCTGTTTTAATTGACATGTACACATTATATATACTATGACATACAATATGACATTTGGAAACATATACATTATACATTGCAGAATGGCCAATGGGCTTTACTTTATATACTTGTCACTTTATTTTAATGAGAATACTTAAGATCTAGCAATTTTCAAGTAGACAAAACACTGTCAGTAACTATTGTTGTTGTTGTTAGGTGCCGTCAAGTTGGTATCCAACTCATAGCGACCCTCATAGGGTTTTCAATGGCTGCCTGTTTCGGGATTGCCTTGGGAGTGGATTGCCAGGCCCTTCTCCCATTTTTGCGGTGCTGGGAATTGAACTCGGGACCTCAGAGACTGCAGCGCAGTGCTCTACCAACTGAGCTAAATCCCAGCCCGTCAGTAACTACAGTCGCCACATTATACAACAGCTCTCTTGAACTTACTCCTTGTGGGAAACTGAAGTGTACCTTTTGATTAACATTTCTACAACCACCCATCCCCTCACCCACTACCTGGTAATAATCATTTTACTCTCTGCTTCAATGAGTTAGACATTTTTAGATCCCACATATAAATGAGTTTCTAAACATTAGAAGTAGAACAAGTATAAATGACAGCTCAACTGTCACTATACAAAATGCTCTGTTTGGCTATGGCTTGGGTGTGGTTTCTTCCCCAGAGATCACATACTGGAAGCTTGGTTCCCAGGATGATGTGGGAGGTGATAGCAACTGTCAAGAGGTGGGACCTAGTGGAAAGTCCTTAGGTCATCAGGAATGCCCTCAGGAGGGAATATTAGTCTCCAGGAATGAGTTCTTACAAGAGTGACTTGTTATAAAAAAAAAAAAGCCTGAGCCTGACCCTTGGCTTTCTGGCAATATGATCTCTCTCTCCTTCATGGGGTGTCATTTGCCACAAGAACTTCACCAGAGCTGAGTTGTTACCCATACTAGGCATGCCCTTAACCTCCAGAACTATGTGTTCATAATAAACCTTTTCTCTTTATTAGGTTCCCTGAGCTGCAGGTGTTTCATTATAGCAACAAAAAACAGACTAATACATGTATGCCGAAGTAATTCCTCTGCATTTCCTTTATTTTGCAATTGTATTATCCACCTGCACTAGGGTTTCGCTGAGCTGGTAGGGAACTGCTCTGCACTCTTTGAGGACCCGGGTTAGATCCCCAGCACCGCAAAAATGGGAGATGGATATGGCAATCCACTCCCGAAGCAATCCTGAAATAACCTGTCACTGAAAACCCTATCAGGGTCGCTACAAGTCGGACCCAACTCAACGGCACCTAACAACAATAACAACTATCCACCTCCTTTTTAAGGGCTTTCATGGTGAAAAATGATAAGGTAAACAGTCATATTCCAGATGCCATTCTCTCCCTGCTTATTTTTCCAGCATTTGTCCCTGGTCCCTGCTAAATGCACAGTGCAGTTAGTGAAAAGTGCCAGGAACAACAAAACCTCCCTCAACAAACACCACATTATGCAGGGGGCTGCTCTAAACAACGCAGCTCTCCACAGCCTTGTGGGACCCCGCAATTCTGACTTGGCGCTGAAGAGTCTTCAGCAATTACCGCATTTTGGAGAAGTCTGTGGTCCCCTAAAAACTGAAAGCAATTTTTTTTTTGAGGAGGTAAATATGCAGTTTTTTCATGGAAGAAAGTTCCTAGTTTTTACTAGATTCTGAAAGGTACTTGCTATATTTCAAAATCAAGACTACCGATCTAGTGTAAGCTCTTTGTTTTCTAGAAATAGAAACAGAGCATCCAAGAAGTTAGGAAACTTGTCTGCAGTTAAAAAGCTTGTTATGCTGAAGGGATTCAGAGCCAAACCCCTACATCTAACTGGAAGCTGCATGATGTTCCCACTGCCCTAAACAGTTTCCTAATTAAAACAAAAAAGTCAAATCCTGTGTTAAATATGGTACAAAATTTATCTATTCTATTAAACTTGAAAATGCACCAGACATGGTGGCACATGCCTATAATCCCAACAACTGGGAGGCTGAGGCAGGAGAATCATGAGTTCAAGACCAGAGGCAGCCTGTATAATTTAGTGAAACTTTGTATCAAAATAAAAAATGAAAAGGGGCTGGGGGTGCATCTCAGTGGTGGAGCACTTGCTTAGCATGTGTGAGGACCTGGGTTCAAACTCTTCCCCAACTATTAAAAAAAAAAAATCAAAGTGCATCCAGGTCATAAAGGCCAAATAATCCATGTGAAAGTGCCTATCACGTAGGAAGTGCTCAATACATGTGAACTTCAAGCCACACCTGACAGAAAGTGAAAACAGGGGAACTTTTAACAGACAGTAACACTCCAACTGAGAAGTAACGAATGGTGGACAAATAATTAACACAGCCAGCCATTATTTTTAAAAGCCTTTCGAGGCCATCTCGTGTCTCTCTGCATTCTTATCATTCTGGACAAAACTGACTTGAGAAGACAGACGGGGAAAATACGCAAGCAACTGAATGGTTGTACTCATCTCTCTTCATGTCCTTGTCATTGCCCCCAGAAGTCAGTGAGGGACGCCGTGGCCTGCATTGTGTTAGTTTTCTTTATTGCTGCTGCCATTAAGCAGAAACCTTACATGAAGGGCACGAAAACCTAGCCATCATAAAGCAGTTTGGTGGCTTTAACCGGGAGGCCACCCTGTTACCTCGGCAGAAGTGACAGGATGCATGTTGCCTTGGGAACTGTAATTACACTATAATTACACACCGTTAATTGCCAAGCACTTAATCACACAGAACACTGGGCTGCTATCTGTACAGCAAGTACAAACTCCAGGGCAGTGTTTCTCAAAGCCAGCCTCTAGATCACCTGCATCAGAAAGACCTGGGAACAATTTGCTAAATGCAAAATCCTAGTCCCTATGCTATAGAAATTGAATCTCCAGGGCAGGGAATTTCCTTGGTTGAATCTTTGCACACTGAAGTTTGAGAACAGATATAATCAATACATACTAATATATGCCAAAGGGCTGGGACTTAGTTGGTAGAGCACTGCACTGCAGTCTTGGAGGTCCCGAGTTCAATTCCCAACACTGCAAAAATGAGAGAGGACATGGCAATCCACTCCCAAGGCAATCCCGAAACAGTCAGCCATTGAAAACCCTATGAGGGTCGCTATGAGTTGGATACCGACTCGACGGCACCTAACACCACCAACAATATATACCAATTCAATATATGCCAAAAATAAAAGATGAATACAAGTCATGTTTGACTGCCACAATTACAAGAGGTGCTCAAAGTGGTTACCACTGTAATTCAACTTCAAAAAGTAATATGCAGATAATATCTCTTAAAATGTGTATGCATTTTTTGGCACTCATAACATAATGATAATTAGATATTCTCAAACTGTCTTCAGCCCATGGTTTCTACTTCAACTGTTTCTAGAAAATAGAAACCATCCTTCAAATTTAATTCCTTCCAGCCTCGGGAAATAACCAAGGAAAGACACCAAATCAATGCAGTGGGAAAGGGAGAAAAGAAAAGTCACAGCTGGGATAACCCATAAACTGTGTAGCCCACCAAGGCAGAACCACCCAAGGCATTCCTTCATTCATAGAACGCAAGGTCTGAGGCAATAGCGGGTGGATTTTTTGTTTAAGGTCAGAGGGTTTTCATGGGTGTTGTGTTAGTTTTTCTGTGTGTTTGTCTTTGGCCTTCTTCTTCTTTCTTTTCTTTTTCTTCTTTAAGTGTGGCAGTGAGAGGTATGCAAACTCTTATTTGAAGAGGATTAAATAAATAAAGTAACAAATTCCAGAAGTTCTCAGGGGGGAGGTATTAATTACTAAATGAATGTCTTCCTGGAACCCAGGGTGTGTGATAGCTGGGTGGTCCATGGGTATAACTCCAGGATGACAGACATGGGTGTCAGGGGAAAAAAGTGCTGGAAACCGACAGAATAGTAACTCCAGAAACAAGAAGTCAAGCTGGGTGTAATTAGAGTTATTAATAGATCACTGCTTTCCTGGCATTTACAAAAGGATCTACCACCGGGAAGCCATGGCTAGTGGGAATAAACCTGGCCCCTGAAATGAAGCCAGGTCTCCTCTTAGTCTTGACTCTTCCTAAAGATGACCTGTGAGTAAATCAGGAGCTCGTCTTCCCTAAGTCATTTGGGATTTTACAACCTTGACTCCCAAACCCAAGATTCCAATATCTAGGTAGGACCACAGCCTGTCCGAGTAAAGTAAAATATGGTAGCAAGGCTACATGAATGGACAAGCTACTTGGGATGCCTATTTCAAAACAGCCATGTTGATTCTATTGAATGTCTATTTCAAAAGAATTGGAATGACAATGAGTTAGCTGCACAGCAGCCTCATCTGAGAAGATCACATATGTTAGCTGAATTAAGTTTTCCCTTTCAAGCAGAATAAAGTAGACCTGCCCACTGAGTAAAAATATTATATAGCCTATTACCTATTCATTCAAAATAAGCTACTATAAAACATGTCTTCCATTGTTGGCTGCCAATCATCACTTGATGGATGTCATCATGTTAATCAACAAGGACATAGCAGTATAGAGATTCACATTCTTGTTGTCCTCTCATTTCAAAGTCTGGATGCATCACACACCCAACCCTCAATCAGAGCTTCACACAAGATACCCTTATCTGATACAATTATAGCCCGAATCAAAATACCTTGATACTAGCCTATAAGGGTCTATGATGAACAAAACTTTAGACCTGCGCATTAAAAAGTAACTTACAACGAATACAGGGTTTCCTTCTGGGGTGATAAAATGTTTTAAATTTATTGTCATGATGGTTGCATATCCTGTGAACATATGAAGAATTATTCAAGAGCTGGGGATGTAGCTGAGTTGGTACAACACTTGCCTAGCATGCATGAGGTGCTAGATTAGATCCCTCACACTATATAATAAAGGAATGAATGAATAAATAAATTGTATAAATAAATAATGTAAAGTGTAAAACAATTTCAATTGTACACTTCCAAGGGATAAACTGAATGGTATGTGAATGACATCTCAGCAAAGCTGTGATTCTTTTTTTTTTTTTTTTGGCAGTACTGGGGTTGAACCCAGGCCCTTGTGCTTGCATGCTCTGCAAGTGCTGGACCACTGAGCTGCACTCCCAGCCCATTTTTTTACTTTTTGAGACAGGGCCTCGCTAAGTTACGCAGACTGCCTCTGGTCTCAAACTTGCGATTCTCCTGCCTCCACCTTCCAAGCCACTGGGAGCCACTGGGATTACAGGCGTGCATCACTACACCCAGCGAAGCTGTTATTCTTTTAAAAATATCTTAATAATCTCCATTATGGAGAGATGGTGGTCTCTCCATCCAAGTACTACCCAGGCCCAACCATGCTTAGCTTCTGAGATCTTATAGAATCGGACACCACAGTGTTACGGCTGCAGGCTGGAAAAATCAGAGAGGCCTGTAAAACTGGGGCAGGATCCTAACCAGCCTGGAAGGAAGCATAGGATTTGGGCAGCTTGAGGGGGAAAGAGTACTGTGTCCATTGTCCAGGTTGGGTAAGACACCTGTGCACTTGCCCAATGCAGTCATATGGCTGAGTCCCTATGCTGGGAACCATCCCACAGTTCTCTCAAAGAAAGATCCTGCCACCTCAAGACTGACATATATAGACCCCGGATATCTTCTCCAATCCTTAGAATTAGGAAAAGGCTAAGTTAGAAACCTCTAGAGTGATTTAAAAAGAATTTGTAAAGTATAAAATTTAACAGGCAATGACCCTAAAATGATAAAAGATGTGGTTATACCCAAGAGATTTTCTTTATTTAGCAATTTCTCTACCACACCCCACCACTGATGTGAGGTGGTTTTAAACTCCTCCTGCTCCCACCCAGGTAGCCCAAGGACCATTTTCTTGGAGCCTCACCCAGGTTCCTGTAGTCAGAGGTGAAATTCCTCAGATGATTCATACAGCCATACAGAGAACGACTGCTCTAGACCCAGTCATACCATACCTATCATTCACCCTCCCAGTCAAAAGTAATCTAGAGACATAGAACAAGCAGATAACATCGAGATTTCTGAGCATCAGCTGTGTTTGAATATTTTATATTACTGGGTTGGGATGAGGAGCATGGGGGGTGGGGGAGTCAACTCTACCCTAACACTATGTGAGCAACTACCTGGTCACCCATGGCCAGGAAGGAATAATATTAACTCACAAAGGCAGATGGTAGCTATACATACCTAAATATTTTTTCTGAGTCACAAGAATGCATTCGCACCCAAGAGGCTATACCACAGGGTTCAAAAGCAGTGTTTTAAAATAATTTCCTCTGGACTACCCCACAATTGGAGGTGCAAAGTCAATAACAAGGTCCTCTAATTAATTCTTGCATCATGGAATATGGAGATACTTCCATAGAATCCTCAGCAACAGCACAACACTAACATGCACCCCAGACAGGCTTTGAGACTTTTTAAAAAATTCCAAATCAAAAAGAACATCAGACTGAAGATCCATCCACTGACCAAAGTGTTGACCAAATGGAAGCATCTTCCTCTTCTCCTTCCAGGGCTTCATTCCTTCCTCTGACAGTAATTGCTCTGCAGCAAAGGTGGATTTTACAAGAGCTGTAGAAAGATTCAATTTTCTCAATCTGACCAAATGCAAACATTCTACAAAGGGCCTCTCAGGACTAACCATTCCAGAAAAAGTGTCCCTACCACCACAGCACCTCACACCATCCCAAATCCTGCCATCGGGTAGAAGCTGCTTCAGGTCTCTGCCTCTGTGATGGGGCTGGCCAATGAGTTACACCACTGCTTCTACAATAAAGAACAGAAACTGGGAAGCTGAGCCACATAGGTGCTGTTCCCCAGCCCAACCTCTCATCCAATTCACTCTGTCCATAGTAGATTGATCTTGTATGTATGATGTGGACATTTAGGTAATGGGAAGAATGAGTAGGCACTGTGGCGGACTCAGAACTGACTGAAGGTACTAGAAGAAAAAAATCTTACAACAGGTACATCTAAGGAGGTGTTGAATACTGCAGGAATCCATAAAGTGGAAATCCTTGAGGGCTAGGAAAAATCAGTTGTTGTTGTTGGGTACCATCGAGTTGGTATCCGACTCATAGCTACCCTACATACAACAGGAAAAACACCACTGTCAGTGCTTCTCTGCTAGTCATAGGGTTGTCAATGGTGGACTGATTTTGGGGAGTGGGTTGCCGGGTCCTTCTTCCAAGCTTACAGTATCTGGTGTTCCCAAGTGGTCTCCCATCCAAGTACCAACTAGGCCCAACCCTGCTTAGCTTCCAAGATCTTACAAGATTAGACACCACAGTGCTACAGCTATAGGCTGGAAAAATTAGAGAAACCTGTAAAACTGGGGCAGGATCCTAACTAGCACAGGATTTGGGCAGCTTGAGGGGGAAAGAGTACTGTGTCCATTGTCCAGGTTGGGTAAGACACCTGTGCACTTGCCCAACGCAGTCATATGGCTGAGTCCCTATGCTGGGAACCATCCCACAGTTCTCTCAAAGAAAGATCCCGCCACCTCAAGACTGACATATATAGACCCCGGATATGAACGAAGGGTTCATGAGCCCTGCTACCATTCTTCAGCATATCTGAAACTTTACATCGCATGCTGGAATTTGAAAATGGACATCTCGTGCCAGGCACCATGGCTTGAGCCTCTAATCTCAGTGACTTAGGAGATGGAGGCAGAAGGATAGTGAATTCAAGGCCAGAGGCAGCCTGTGTAACTTAGTGAGACCCTGTCTCAAAATAAAACATAAAAAATGGGCTGGGTGTGCAGCCCAGTGGTAGAGCACTTGCAAAGTATGTGTGAGGGACTGGGTTCAACTCTCAGTTATCACAAAAAGAGAGACAGAGACAGACAGAGACAGAGAGGAAGAAGAAGAAGAGAAGGAGGAGGAGGAGGAGGAGATGAGAGGAGAGGAGAGAAGACAAGAGAAGAAAAGAAAAGAAGAAAAGAAAAGAGCAATTTACATCTCAGACTGCCCATTTAATTGGACAAAAGGGATCTTCAGGGTAGAATTTTCATTCTGTTTATGCGTACCTGGGCCCTGTCCACCAGCATATCATCAATCAATATTTCATGAACAAACATGCAGGACAAAGATAACAATTAGAGGCCCACATAGCTTTTCACCCTCACCTCTGACCTCGGCGAGGCTCTGTTTGGTCCCAAGTGCACCCACAGGCTGGCTGAGCACTGTGACAGCCATTAGCTTTACAGGACATGCGTAAAGCCACCAGAATGATTAGGTTCCACCAGGCACAGATGAAACCGTTGAGAGTTCTCTGAAACTGCAGCGCATGTGGCCTATGAAGTCTTAACAAGCCGCCCCTCCTTTCCCCTGCCTGCCCCCTTCCCTCTCTTTGCCATTCTCCTCACGCAGCACATCCCCCAGCGGCACGCCAACGCCAGCAGATCATTCTGAACAATGGAAAGTTAGTCTCAGCAAAGAGCAGGGACAATCAAACAGAACCTCAGGAGCAAGTTCTTAGGACAGAGATTTTTATCAGCCCCATTGTTAGGGGAAATATGGGGCAGGCTGATAACTGCCCCCAAGGCAACATGCCTGCCACGTCAACTCATATGACATTTTACCCTTGCTAGACAGGGAGATTCTCACTAAGGAAAACGTCGGAACTTCAAATGTCCAATTTATTTTATTTATTTTATTTCACTGTTTTTTCTACTGCTGGGGATTGAATCCAGGGCCTCAGGTCACTCAGGGTCTCTACCACTGAGTCACACTCCTGGCTGAGAATGTCCAATTTCAAATAATGATAAACTTTGATTTAAAGTTAAATATCTTCCTGTTTTCTCCCTTCACCCTGCTCTTCTGTCCTCTCCATCTTCCGGTTAGGGTTTGTGACCCCTTCAGGGAACCTTCTCTGATAAACTGGGGTGGGGAGTATGACAGGTGAGAAGGACAGGAAAGTTCTCACTTGACTGCACATTCTACATTCTGAATTGAGAATATTCTGAATTGAAATTGAACATGGAACCTTTTGAAATCAAGAATAATCAGGGTTCAGTAGTAGAGTGCTTGCCTAGTTTGCACAAGGCCCTGGGTTAGATCCCCAGCACCACAAAAGAAGAAGAAGAAAAAAATAATCAGAAAGTCCTATATTTCATTCAGAAGAAAGGAATATACTAACTTCACCTGCAGACAGTACGACACAAAACAAAGCTGTTTTATTGTTATTGTTTCTAGGTGCCATCGAGTTGGTGTCTGACTCATAGTGACACTACATACAACAGGTAAAACAGTATTGTCAGTGCTTCTCTGCTATGCATAGGGTTTTCAGTGGCTGATTGTTTTTTAGGAGTGGGTTGCTGGCTCGTTCTCCCAACCCTACAACACCTGGTGTCCTGGCAGTCTCCCATCCAAATACTAACCAGGTCTGACCCTACTTAGCTTCTGAGATCTGAAGATCCAATGCCACAGTGGTATGGTTGCAGGCCGTTTTATGATCACATTTTATAAATCTAACTATTCACCATATCAGATACATATGATTTAATAAATAAGCAAACTTTACTGAGGATTAATTATGAGCTGGATGATTTCATATATGTTATTTCTTTTATGAATTAACTAAGGGGCATGTCTGTTAAAAGATTATCCACATGCTAAAGAAGTTAAGAAATGTTTGAGGTAATGAATATGCTAATTACTCTAATTTGATCATTACAAATTATGCATACAAGTGAAAATAACACACTGTACCCAATAAATATTTACAATTATTGTGTTAAAATTAAAAATATTTATTTTTGGCGAGACAAGGTGGTGCACACCAGTAATCTCAGTGACTCCAGAGGTGGAAGCAGGAGGATGGCAAGTTCTAGGCCAGAGGCAGCCTACATAACTTAGCAAGACCCTGACTCAAGGTAAAAAATAAAAAAGGGGCTGGGGGTGCTGCTCAGTGGTAGAACTCTAGCAAAGTATGAGTGAGGCCCTCGGTTCAATCCCAAAATACTACATAAATAAATAAATAAACAAAATCAAATCTGTAATCTCACCAATTTGAGAGGTAGAAACAGGAGTTGGAGGCCAGAGGCAGCCTATGTAACTTAATGAGACCCTGTCTGAAGATAAAAAATAAAAAATGGGCTAGGGCTGCAGCTCTGTAGGAGAGCACTTGCAAAGTATGCAAGAGGACCTGGCTTCTGCCCCCGGTACAATAAATAAGTAAATAAATAAATACACAAATGAGTAAATTTTTTTTTTTTTTTTTTTTTGTGGTACTGGGGGTTGAACACAGGGCCTCACGCCTCCATGCTCTGCAAATGCTGGACCACTGAGCTGCGCCCTCAGCCCATTTTTTTTTTTTTACTTTATTTGAGAAAGGGTCTCCCTAAGTTATACAGACTGCCTCTGATTTCAAACTTGGGATCCTCCTGCCTCCGCCTCCCAAGCCCTGGGATAACAGGCGTGTGCCACTGCACCCGGCTCAGTAAATAAACTTTTAAAAATAATTTTTAAAAAGGATTTAGGAAAAAAGACCTAGCAATAGTTTCACTTTGGCAATGAGTCCTTTCTAAGATAGTGTTATATCTCACATATTTTTAAGAGAAAATAAATGAGCACATTCTTTTAAAACCAAAAATGTCAGATACTACATTGCAATAATCATGGAGTAAAACTCTCTGGAGAACATTAATCTCTTTATGTTCACAACTTGCCTTTACCCAGGAGATGACAATTCTCTTGAGAACCAAACATATCATTCTTCTTTGAAAATAAACTCTGCCATCACCAGAACTGACCTTCGCTCGTGAATCAGCCAGAGCCAGCGGCACTGGCCTGAAATTAGCAGTAGCTCTGGCAACATTACCTCCTGGTCTGTCAAATCTGCTGCTCATATTCTCCAATGAGCCTACCAAACAGAAGTCCCAAAGTTACCTCCTGCCCTAAATCCATCCAGTTTAAAAAGCACTGACTTAATCCAAATAATTTTCCTCTAGTATAAAAAAATCATCCTAAGTCTAAGAAATTCCATGTGATCATCCCTTATACCAAGGATATTTTCAAAATGGTCTATAAAATGCCCTCTCTAGCTGGGCACACGACTATAATCTCAGTGACTTGGGAGGTGGAGGCAAAAGGATCACAAGTTCAAGGCCAGAGGCAGCTTGTGCAATTTAGAGGTAAAAAAATTAAAAAGGGAGAGCTGAGGGTGCAACTCATCGGCAGACTATTTGCAAAGTATGGATGAGACCCCCTCAGTACTGCAAAAAAAAATAAACAAAAAATAAATGTCCTCTCTATGCTATATTTATTTATCTTTTAAAGTTCATTTCAGTAACACCTTCTAAACTCACCACTGTGTTCACTTCTCAAGAGGAAAATTGCCCTGCACATACCCAATAACCAACCCCAAATGGCCACGTATATGAAGGCATTTGTGCCCATGGGTAGTAAGTCTCCTTAGTTCCTTCCCCCAAAGAAGTCTATTCCTTGAATTTTACCCATCTTGAAATCAAAAAGTACCAATCTAGTTTAAAAATTCAGCTCCACTGGGCATGGTGGTATACTTAGGAGGCTGAGGCAGAAGGACTGCAAATTCAAGGCCAGCCTGGGGTATACAGTGAGATCCCATCTCAACAAACAAACACACAAATAAGTAAATAAATATTCTGGTCCAATCTTGGCAATTACTAGTGAAAATACAAAATAAATGCAAAATGGGGTGGCCACTGTGGAAAGCAGTTTGGCCATTTCTTTAAAAGTTACATATAAATTTATCTTGTAACCCAGTAACTCCATTACTATGTATCTAGCTAGGAGAAATGAAAACATACATCCACACAAAGATTTCTACCTGAATGTTTATAAGAGTAGTTTTCATAATAACAAAAAAGTAAAACTGAACTATGTTCTAGGTAAATAAAGTGCCATTTGCACATAATGGAATACTATACAGCAGTAAAACAGCAGAAATACAGATCCATGGTACGGCATATATAAAGCTCACGAACATAATGCTAAGGGAAGTCCAACACTATAAACCACATATTGTATGATTCCATTTCCATGACATGTCTAGAAAAGGCAAATTTACATAGACAAAAGTAGATTAGCAGTTGCCTAGGGCTAGGGCTGGTAACAAGAAGTGATTAGTAATGGCAGGAGGCATCTTTCTAAGATGAGTAAAATGTTCTATAACAAGATTGTGGTGATGGGTGCACAACTCTGTTAACTTACTAAAAATCATAAAAGTGTACATTAAAATAGGTGGCTTAGCTGGGTAAGGTGGCACACGCCTGTAATCCCAACAGCTTGGGAGGTGGAGGTGGGAGGATCCCAAGTTCAAGACCAGAGGCAGTCTGTGTAACTTAGTGAGACCCTGTCTCAAAAAGTCAAAAAAAATGGGCTGAGGGTGCAGCTCAGTGGTCCAGCACTTACAAAGCATGCAGGTGCGAGGCCCTGGGTTCAACCCCTAGTACCAAAAAAAAAAAAAAAAGGTGGCTTAAATTGTAACAGGATGTAAATAATACCTCAGTGAAGATGTTTTTTAAAAAGATCAAATGCAAACCGTAAAAAGGAGGTCCAGATGCACCGTGTTTGGTTGTGAAAATTATAGTGGTGAGGGAGAAGATACGCTCTATTCATGGTGAAATTTAATCTCTGTTTTTACTCTAGAACAATTTTATTGCCAAAAGTTGGCTTACGGTATATTTCATCAGTTTTTTGACTCAGTTTCAAAATGGGGACGACCTAGACCCTTCACACACTGGAATGTCGGAAATGTCATTTACAATGATTATAGCAGTTCCATTCAGCATGCTAAATCTCTTTACCCAGTCATCCGGTATCTTAAATAGTCTTCAGAATTAGGGACATATTAATATGTTAATATTTTCTGTGAATGAATGCCCTAGGAGCAAGAGAAAGGGAGTAGATGGAGAACCCAAAAATGAATTCTGCTGTCTCAAGTATCATGTCTGGACGTAATTCAAACACTAAGATGTTGCTCATCCCCAGCCTAACAAGGAGCAGGCCAGCCTTCTCCTTCCTTCAATGGAACACTGCTCCCAGGACTGCTGTGGTGGGTCTGAGACACTAGGCTTGTTCCACAGGCCGTGCCCTTTTCTATCCTCCACCCGGGTCCTTCTGGCAGTGATTTCTGCCCTAGAAGAGACTGTGGCCTCATCAGTGCAATCCAGAGATTCTCCTGTAGGGAATTATCTGGACACCCCTGGGGTGGACTGGGAGGGTGCCCGGACCAAGGCTCACTCAGTCTGGGCCGAGGTCTGAGCCCTCCCCAGATCCTGCCCTGTTCCTGCCTCTCCCACCTCTGGTCACCCTTAACCCAGGAACCTGGACTGGTTTGACTATTTGACTCACGAAGAGCCAATATGGCTACCCAAGTCCCAGTTTACCCTTCGCCTACTTTTTTACCCTTCACCTATTTTACTCCTATCCCTCCCATTGAGTGATCCAAGATGGCCCCCATCAACCCAGCTCCGGTGTGGCCTCCTTTAACCTGATTGTCCTCCAAGAGCCACCCGATTGGTTAAGAAGGGATACTCAGTGATTGGTCCAGTCCGCACCTAACCCACCTATTTTAATTGTACTTTCCAAAACCTCATATGGGTAATGCCCCTCCTGGCATAAGGCACTCTCTGATTGATTACACCCTAGTCCACACCCCCACTCAGAGAATATATAAAATGACCACTGACTACCCCAAGGTTCCTTTCTTCTCCTTCACCCGACCACCTTGACCCTAATCGTTGCACCCCACACCTGACTTCGTGACCAGAGACAGTCTCCTCTTCGATCATCCAGACCTTCAATCAAGCCTCCAAGAGGCAAGACTCTGAGAGACAAGACTCCAAGAGTCAAGAACAAAGACCTCAAGCAAGGCAAGAAGAGCTCTCAATCCCCTCAACCTGGAGAGGAGGTGAAAGAAGACAATTGGCAAGAGGCAAGATCATCAGACTCCACCAAGGACTCCACCAACATGGGCCGCTCACTAGTAGCATCTGTACTCCCGAGTTATAGGTGCTATTAAATAAAGGTTCCTATTTGTTATTGAAGGCTCCTAAGGTCCTTCTTGGCGCCACTGACCAGCTCTTGCCAGCTCCCAAGGAGAGTCCCTGAGAGAACTGGTGTTGAGGTGAAGCTCTGTGATCTTTTGCCAGGCTGGAGCGGACCCTAACACTCTCCCTGGGATTTTTGGAGTTGGAGGAGAGGAGTTGGTGGAGAAGGTACAAGTCTCAGTTCTACCCCTGTGCAGAAAGCTGGTGTGTGTACAGGAGGGATCTGAAGGACCCCTGAGGTCCTGCTATTAGCCACATCTCTTCAGCACAGGATGTAGGCTGTACATAAGCCTAGACACTCCCCTGCTAGCCAAGGTGAATTCAAGTTGGGTTCTGTGACTTGCAATGTGAGTACCCAGTTCACAGTGCTCGGTCTGTCATCTCAGACACCACCGTCAAAGAGGTGCCTAGAATTTTACCAGCTCAGCTTCGGCTCGTAGTCTCTCTCTGAAGTCAGCAGCTAAATTTACTTCATGAACCTACAGGAGTGAAATATACACTCCCCAGAGTCTAAATGGAATGAGCACAATGGGATGACCTATCACGTCCCATCTGAACCTGTAAGTCAGGGAAGCATATTTCTCATCCATTTGTTTCGCTATGAGCTGCTCCCTGATCTGATCTCCCTGTACTCTTGCACTCCACTCCCAACTCCAAAGAACTTCAGTCATCCCCACCCTGGACCAGAGGCCCGGTCTCTGCAGAAGACCTTGCCAGCAATCAGAGTATGGATCTTCCAAGCTCATTCCACTCTGAGTGAGTTCTCTTTGGCTTGCCTACTACAATCAGGCCAACAATGAAAATAATCAGAGCCAACTGGAAGTGAACAGGTTAGACTAATTAAAAACTCTATAAAAAGCCACTGTAACAGCTGAGCCCAATTGGGACTAGAACTTGGGATCTGGAGATGGAGGGGACCCCAGCTCTCCTGCTCCCTGGGGACTTGGCTCAGCAGAGCTGAAGGGGTATAAAGCAGGGAACCCAGGAAGCTGTTTCTGGAGATGAAGAGGGAAAACCTTCAGAACAGGAGGGAGAAAGGAGAGAAGGGTGGAGGTGGTGCTCAGCTGGACCAAGAGGCCTCAAGTCCAATGACAATACTCTAAGCTGTTAACCTACAGTGGTGAAAATGTGATATGCAAACATAGTTACTCATTCTAATGTATTCATAACAAGACACATGGAAGAGAAGCCTATCACGATGGCTTGACCATCATCAAGACATCAGTCCCCAGGGCTATGCCAGCCAGGATTTACCACTGACTGCCCTATTGCTGGGATTTAGCTCAGTTGGTAGAGCATTGCACTGCAGTCTCTAAGGTCCTGAGTTCAATTCCCAGCACCGCAAAAATAGGAGAAGGACCTGGCAATCCACTCCCAAGGCAATCCCGAAACAGTCAGCCATTGAAAACCCTATGAGGGTCACTATGAGTCAGATACCGACTCGACGGCATCTAACAACAACAACAAGCCCTAACAGTGCAGATGGAATAGCCTTTCAGATCTTTTTCTATTACAAGCTTCCAGCTAGTCCTTGTCTGTGCTGGAGGCCTAGAACCACCTGCACAATGAAGACAAACTCCTGGTAAGTGAATTTGAAACCCTTGGAGCTTCTATCTTTTCATTTTCAACCACTTTCCATGTTTATAGTCATAAAAGGCAAACAGCATTGACACGAGGGATATGGAAAGCTTTCATTAATGTAACAAAGATTTAAAACACTCCATTAATGCCCCATACATCCACACAAGCACATATCTACAAATTTATATACCTGGGACTTAGTGGGGGCTAGGATTTAGCTCAGTTGGTAGAGCACCACTCTGCAGTATCTGAGGTCCGGGGTTCGATTCTCAGCACCGCAAAAATAGGAGAAGTATCTGACAATCCACTCCCAAGGCAATCCTGAAACAATCAGCCATTGAAAACCCTATGAGGGTCGTTATGAGTCAGACACAACTCAATGCCACCTAACAACAACAATAACATATACCTTGGACTTGAGGCTACAAGGGTTTACAGAGTAAAAATTTCATGACTAGTCAAGAACTTGCAATTTAAAAGGAAAGATAAAAAAACTATTTGAAGCTGGGTGCAGTGGCTCATGCCTTTAATCCCAGTGACTCAGGAAGCAGAGGCAGGAGGATCCCAAGTTCAAGATCAGAGGCAGCCAACATCACTTAGGGAGACTGGGCTTCAAAATGTAAAGTAAAAAATGGGGGCTGGAGGTGCAATCCAGTGGCAGAGTGCTTGCAAAGCATGTGTGAGACCCTGGTTTCATTCCTGAGTACCATAAAAAAAAGACAGAAAGAAAAGTATTTGAAGAAAGATAAAAAAAATCTATGAATTATGTCGTATTCATGGAATACCAACTATTCACCAAGTACATACACAGCTGATGTGGAAATGCAGTTCACACATACCCCTTGCCCATAAAATCGGACTTTCTATTAAAAAAAAAAAAAAGCATGTTAATTGATGCACTTCCACAAAAGCAGACACAGATCTATACACCAAAAATTCAAATATTCATTATACTGTGCATAATTAGTTTCTGATGAAGCTACTATACTTCTCTATAGAAATGCTTGAAGCTAAAGGCAAAATCTCAAGTAATTAGGAAAAGACACAGAGAAACTTACTCAAACATGCATTGATTGAAGATATTCTAGATACTAGGGGGTGCTATAGTTCATATATGCAAGCATCTGACTTAGACTGGGGCTACCCATAACTGCAGCCATTTTAGCTGCATGTGGGCTACTGAGCCTCTAAAATGTGATTGGTGCAAATTGAGATGCACTGTAACTAGAAAATACATAGTGGATTTCAAAGGCTTCCTGAGAAATGACAATGTCACCATATCACTAAGTTTGATAGTGATTATATGTTTGAAATGATAGTATTTTAGAAATATTAGGTAAAATAAAATATATTATTAATTTTGTCTTTTTAAACAGATTGTGGCTTGCACCTTTGTTATACAGTGATAATTTAAATTTTCCCTTTCAAAGATTATATATAGTTGTTGTTGTTGTTGTTGTTGTTGTTGTTGTTGTTGTTAGGTGCCCTTGAGGCAGTATCCGACTCAAAGCAACGCTGTATACTACAATGGGCGAAACACTATTGTCAGTGCTTTTCAGCTATTCATAGGGTTTTCAGTGGCAGACTGATTTTGGGGAGTGGCTTGCTGGGTCCTTCTCCCAACATATAATAATATCTTATTATTACTATCAAGGAGGGATAAAAATTGAACACAAAATGTACATGCTACCAGCTTTAACATTTAACTACTAAGATCACAAAACTCAGATTTATAAATATTGCAAGTTAGTGATAAAGCAATAATTGAAAATTATAGTTTGAAAGATTTGCCCCGTCACATAAAGAAGGAATAAGCAACAATTTTATTCCTCTCAGAACTGATGGAAACCCAGTCTATGCAAACTCAACTATTACCCTATTACATACTATTCAGAAAACATGTCTTTATTTTTTTTCTCTTTCAATAGTTGGATAGTTTTCCAAAGCATTCAATATGGAATTTAACTTCACCTTCACTTCATGCCAAGTGCCAACACCTACAATTTAAAGAAAATTTTACTGCTATATTTGATTATGGTTGAAGCAAGATAGTTTTCTGAGGAACGTGTTAATGTAATTTGGAGTAAGACTGGTCATTAATAAAGGAACTATATATTGTTTGAATTACATAATGATATAATAATAGAAGGACTACTGAAAAGAATAAAAACAGAGAAATGTAGTTACAAACTATAATGTAGTAGAATAACACTATAGGAAATCTGTCTTTATTGCTATCTATTAAAATGGCAGGAAAAGGCCAATAAATCAGCAGATCTTTAAGGGCAGGTTCACAGATACCATGATAACATTGTTGTTACGTGCTTCGAGCGACTCATAGCAACCCTCATAGGGTTTTCAATGGCTGACTGTTTCAGGATTGCCTTGGGAGTGGATTGCCAGGCCCTTCTCCCATTTTTGTGGTGCTGGGAATTGAACTCGGGTCGTCAGAGACTGCAGTAAAGCGCTCTACCAACTGAGCTAAATCCCAGCCCATGATAACATTAGCAATGATAATAACAATGATTTACTTAAATGGTTGCTTTGTAAAATTTTATTTTTAAATTTTTATCATAAATGAGTAATCTCATTTAAAGCTCACAATCACTTCTGAATTTATCATTATTATTATTATTATTATTATTATTATTATTATTATCAGCTTCTAGATTAGCAATTTATAGCACAGAAAATGTATTTGGCCAAAGTGACATCACTTATAAACAGAAGAGGCTAGATTTAAATTGAGATTCAATTTTTGAGCACAATATGGCTTTGGGTTGCATATTAGACAACACTGAAAGAAAATAAGTGGCCAACAGATCAACCTTTGTAAAACTTAAAAAAAAAAAATAGAACTCAACTGCCTTCAAAGATGGAACAGGCCTCAGAATTGGTGCTGGCACCGAGTGATCCCTCTAGGAAGTCTGAATGGAGCAGTTTGTAATAGGTATCCCTTCTGGCTGTTGGCCCTTATTCCCACACCCCTGCTTCACTCCAGGGGCGGGTAGCTTCTTTATTTTTCTGTCTTTCTCATATGTGGAGCAGATGCTTAATGAAAAATTTTACTGAACACACACGTCAAATCCTTTTCCACATAACTTTGCTAAAGATATCAAGGTAATTTCACAGAAAATGTTAAGATAATTATGGACAAATGAAATGACTTTTTTTTTTGGTGACCATGATCACACTAGATTTTATTCTAATTTGTAAAAAATGGTTAGATAAGCACATACCAAGAGTCTTCAACACAACAGATCCCATTTTTGTTAAGAAAAAAAAAATAGAACACAAGTAGTCCTTAAGCTCTCCATAGCATATATAATACAAAATTAAAGTTTAACTTCCAAAAAAATGTTTCCATATAGTGGTAGTGGTGCTCAATGGTGCTATTAGGGTCAGAAGCACCAAACATATACCAGTTTAACCACTGAATCATTTTTCACAAAAGCTAAAAACTTCTTTAAAAGTCTGGAATAAAGTCTTCTGCTGGGCATTTTAGTGCTACAAAGTCATTTTAAACTAAATGTGGGATAAAAGCTACAAAAAGTATGAGTTCTTTCAATACAAGAAGTGGCAATTTTACACTCAGCTGAACTGACAAAAGACAGATTGGGGTAAAGGAGGTTTCCATGTTTTTGGAAACAATCTGGAAAAGCAGAATGTCTGATGCTTAGGCATTTCCCTATCATTAGGATATTTCTGTTCTTTAAGAAATTATCCTACCTTATACAACTCTAACCAACCTATAAAAAATGAAATACTGCAATTTTTCAGGACAATGAAGATAAACTATACACACACACACACACACACACACACACACACACACGTATGTATGGAGTTCTAAAAAAGCCACTCACCAGGGAGGGGGCACAGGAGAGCAGGTGATACTTGTCCTGGAAGCCACACACAAAAGCACCCACAGCCCGGCAGGCGGCCACTTCAGCCTGAAGCAGATAGCGACAGGAGGGTGAGCTGCTGCTTCTGTTTCTTTTGCCACAGTGGATATAAACACTCACTTTCACTGTCAGGGAATCAAACGCACTTTGTTCTAGGGGGTATGCACTCAATCAGGGATGGAATTAAATGAAAGGAAGAAAGCAAGTTTCTTGCCAAGCAAGCACAGTGACCCAGCCAGACCAAAAGACAAGCTTGAGCTAGGTATCATTTGGAGGGAATCATTGCCCTCCGTTTGCCTGCCTCTTTCTAGCTTTTAGAAACTAGACGAGCAACAGAAAGACTAAAGAAAGGCACACCCAACACTGTATAAAGTTGTATAGCATTGAAAGAATCTAATTACCTAAGACTTCATCAAGATTCTTACTAGATGCATATATAAGTTTAATGTCAGAATGAGTTTTCCCTTAAAAAAAAAAAATCAAGGAAATCCTAGATAGCAGGAATCTGGAAATTAGTTGTCATTTCCAGCCAAAATTTGGGATTTTTGTTTGTTTGTTTTGTTTTGTTTTGTTTTGCAGTACTTGGGGGTTGAACCCAGGGCCTCATACATACTTTGCAATTGCTCTGCAACTGGGCTGCACTCTCAGCCCATTTTTTAATTATTATTATTTTGAGACTAGGTCTTGCTAAATTACACAGGTTGCCTCTGGCCTTGAACTTGCAATCCTCCTGCCTCCACTTCCCGAGTTGATGGGATTGCAGGCATGAGCCACTGCACCCGGCTCTTAGGTCTGTATTTTGAAAAGTTCCTTTTTTATCCAGTTTAAGAAAAAATCTCATAGGAAAGAAATGTACATTTCTTTCTTAAAAGAGAAAAATGCTATCAGCACCAAAGAAAATCTGACGATTTCTTTTTTTTTTTTTTTTTTTTCAGTACTAGGGGTTGAACCCAGGGCCTCGCACCTGCATGCTTTGTAAGTGCTGGACCACTGAGCTGCACCCTCAACTCATTTTTTTTTTTACATTTTGAGATAGGGTCTCACTAAATTAGGCAAACTGCCTCTGGTTTCGAACTTATGATTCTCCTACCTCTGCCTCCTGAGTTGCTGGGATTACAGGCATGTGCCACACACCCGGCTGATTTATTTTTCTTTTAAAAAAGATCCAAGAAATTTCTGAAAACATTTGAAGCAACCTCTATCCACGATGTTTGTGGATTTGGCCTGCCACTAAATTCACGTAGACACAGAAAGCATAATGTTTAGGAGCCCAGTGCTGTGAGCAGCCAGAACTAAAGTCATATCTAGCCCGCCTCTTACCGTCCCTTTCCAAGCAGTCATTTTCATTTCTCTGGGCCTCAGCCTCCTCTGTAAAACGAGTTCTCCTCACCACCCTGTTCTAACCACCAATAGTCCACCTTATACTCTTATCAGATTGTAACCGTGTCTTACCCTGGTTAAAATTCTAAGTCTACTAGGGCAGAGCTTACCATTTATCAAGGACTTTTGAACAGTTACCCATCCACCATTCATAAGAAATCTGATCAAACTCCTCAATCAGATTAAGACTTATTGTTGGGGAAGGGAGATATTTGTAAGTTACATCAACAAAACTATTTCAAAGAAGATGAATCAAATAAAGTTAAGCAAACATAAAAAAAAAAAAAAGAAAAATGACTTGTTGCTGTTTTTGTTAGGTGCCATCAAGTCAGATCCAACTCATAGCAACCCTGTGTACAACAGAACGTAACACTCCCCAACACTCTGCCAAGCCTGGCACTATGTCAGTGCTTCTCTGTTACTCATAGGGTTTTCAATGGCTGATTGTTTCAGGATTGCTTTGGGAGTGGACTGCCACGTCCTTCTCCCATTTTTGTGGTGCTGGCAATTGAACCCAGGCCTCAGAGAGCAGAGAGCTACACTCTACCCGCAGAGCTAAACCATTGACAATCCAGCAGCAAAGTGCCTGCCACAGAAATGTGTAGGTCAATTAGAGAGGTTTATTTAAAGAGCTTGCAATAGGCCTCCTCTGTTACATACAGGTCAGCATTTCTTTTGGCTCGATTTTTGACTGAAGTGGCTTGAGATGTTTCCCTGAACCCCACAGAATTTCTGAGTGTGGCAGCAATGGCAGTGCCTTCCTCCAGCACCTGCGACTTCACAAAAGGCAGTTTCCTCCACAAGAGCAAGAGTCCAGCTGCGGGCCAGCTCTCCAACCAGGAAATCTGGCCCTGTTGTCCTCGGGGTCCCACCAAGAGAGCCCCATCTGGCTGGAAGGCCAACATGAGAAAGCAAAACAGAGCAAGCTAACGGTGTTTCCCCACTCGGCTGAGCAGTCAAAGGCCTACGCTGTGAGCCCAGGAGTGTTGCCGGGTAGGACCTGGATGTCTACCATCCCTTCTTCAGCACCAATGCCAGGACACTTCTGTCACTTGGAGAGCAGCCCACAGTGCAGGCCAAACTCCAGACCAAGTGCTATGTGACTCTTGAGTGAGAAACCTCAGCCCTACCCTCAGAATTCTCCAGGTCTCTGTGACATAGTCATACCACAGAGCCACTTTTATTCCTTCTAAATAGCATTCTACCGCATCCAATAGAAACAGTTTCTAAAAATGGCCAATAGTTTATAGACTGGTTGGTACAGCCACCAGTGATTAGTTTTCCAGTTGAGGGCATAAAACCCACAATTATTGCCTCTCACTCATCTAGACTAGTTATCCAACAGCCCCGGGGGATAGTGGCAAGTGAGAGAAAATAGATCCCTTGTACTTGTAATCTTCACCGTTGAGAGGTGGCTGTTAAGGGTAAACAAGATAAATGCAACAAGCTTTCTACCTAGGTACACTCAGTAGATCTTCGGGTCTTAATCTGGGTATTCACAAATAGTCTTAGAGCAGGGAGTTCCACGTATTGCTTGAAACTGATTTTTTTAAAAATGGAAGCACATAACATCATTGCATGTAGGTAAATCTCCTCCACAGAAAATGGTCCAAAACCTGCATCAAGTCTATAGAAGTGCCCGCCTATGGCTCCCAAATATTTCAGAACCACTGCTAGGTAGCCTTCCCTGAGTTGCAAAGGGATTCCTTTTGGAGGAAAATAGGTCCCTTCGGTGTTGCCTTAGTGCAGAAGGAAGTGCCCGGGCCTTTCATCTCCACCGGTGAGTGAGCTCTGCCAGAGCTTGCTTTCTGGCTGAGGCTGAACCACTTCAGCCAGCAACAGCAACTGGACAGAGTCAGTAAAAGTGACAAGGGATTGCTGAGGCTGCTATTCATTTAACAGGTATTTAGCTCTTTAAAAATAATTAAAAAATTATAAAATTTAAAAACTCTAGATTAAGCATACTATATTAATCTAGAAATTATAAAAAAACAACAGGGCTAGGCATGGGAGCACATGGATATCATCCCAGCACTTGAAAGGCTGAGGAAGGAAAATCCTGAGCTGCAGGCCAGCTTGGGCTACAGAGAGAATCTATCTCAAAAAACAAACAAACAAAAAAAGAGACTGATTTTCCTTTTATCAATAGTAGTACCTATTGGAAAATTTTTAATTAAGTTGGGGCTTAAAAAATAATTATTTAAAAAAATAATATACTATTATAAAGTTGTGAGGATCTGGGGTTTAGCTCAATTGGTAGAGTGCTGCTCTGGGCTCTCTGAGACCCTGGGTTTAATTCCTAGCACCACAAAAATGGGAGAACATGGCAATCCACTCCCAAAGCAATCCTGAAACAATCAGCCATTGAAAATCCTATGAATAGCAGAGAAGCACTGACATAATACTGGGCATGGCACAGTAGCAGAGAAGCACTGACATACTGCTGGTCATAGAATAGTGTCGGGGATTATTTCATTCTGTTGTACATAGGATCACTATGAGTTGGACCCCACTCAATGGCACCTAACAAGAACAACATAAGGTTGTGAGGGAAACTGATACAGTAGATGATGAATTGTTTGTGTGGGTTACTTAATAAACTTCAATGCTTACAAAATATCAGTTTAAGGAAAAATAAGGAAAGAAAAAGAGCTCATGTATTTTCTTCCACCGTATAGTAAGCTTTTTGACTATAACCAATTTTTTTCACATTTGGAGATTTATTTAGGAGCAGGAATAAACACATCATGAAAACTCCTAAAAGTTTCCCCTTGCCAGAGTGACCAATGGCCGTGGAATTACACGGCAAGACACTGTGATTTCCAATGAATGTTACTACAGAAGGGACTGGACTAAATCACAGGTAAGGTTAGGTGAGGTGACATGGATCACAAAAATCTAGCTGGTGAAGCAGTAGAGACAGAACCCACAAACCTCTCCTCGGAGTGGATGTGGGGGAAAGGTGTTTCTTGCACAACTTTTCAACTTCAACTTGCCTTCTGTTGCTACCTACACTGCCTTTTGATAATTGTTTAAATTGTCTTCTAGACTAGATGGCTCTGTCGGATGGCTGCCACTAGGGGCTTAACAACCTCTGGTTATGTTTGTGTGTGTGTTTGTGTGTGTAGCTTAATAAACATTAATTACCTACCATGTGATGACAGATACTGTACTAGACACATAGAATAAAAAGCTGAAGAATGAAATGAAAGAATGAAAAGGCTTCCTTCAATTAAGTTGTTGTGGCTGTTAGGTGCCATCGAGCTGTGTCTAACTCATAGCGCCCCTCATAGCGTTTTCAATGGCTGATGGTTTCACGATCATTTCAGGAGTGGACTGCCACATCCTTCTCCTGTTTTTGCAGTGCTGGGGATCGAACCTGGGTCCTCAGAGATTGCGGGGCAGCATTCTACCAACTGAGCTAAACCCCAGCCCTTCAATTAAGTAGAATATTTTGTTGTTAAATATGTGGTTATGTCAGTAAAGTTACTTTTTAAAATGTTGACTGAATCTACTGATACCCATCTATGAGTCTGATGTCCAAGACTAGACCAGTATTTTGTTCACTGTAGATGGCTGGAGCTAGAAAGGGGGTGTGTGATGAACAATCGTTCTCTAACTTTGTTAAACCACCTGCCCTTTTTAACTCATGGGTAACTATAAACCAAATTGAAGAAATTTCTTTAGATTATTCATCATTTTATTAATAATCATAGAATTCTCTGCCTATGGTTAAATAACCCTACCCTCTACAGGGATACCTGTAGCCGTAGCCCTGTGGCATCCGATCCTGTCAGATCTCGGAAGCTAAACAGGGTCGGGCCTGGTTAGTACTTGGATGGGAGACTGCCTGGGAAAAAAACAGGTGCTGTAGGCTTGGGAGACGGACCCAGCAGCCAACCCACTCCCCAAAATCAATCTGCCATTGAAAACCCTATGAACAGCAGAGAAGCACTGACAATAGTGTTTCCCCTGTTGTATGTAGGGTAGCTATGAGTCGGATACCGACTTGACGGCACCTAACAACAACTATAGGGCTACCACCCTGGCACCTGATCCCATCAGATCTCAGAAGCTAAGCAGGGTCAAGCCTGGTTAGTCCTTGGATAGGAGGCTGCCTGGGAATACTGGGTGCTGTTCTCTTGGGAGAAGGACCCAGCAGCCCACTCTTGAAACAATCAGTCATCGAAAACCCTATGAATAGCAGAGAAGCAATGTCACATAGTGCCAGGTATGGTAGATTGGCAGGGAGTATTTCATTCTGTTGTACACAGGCTCACTGAGTCAGACTCAATGACACCTAACAACAACAGCATCCTAACCCATAATATGCTCATAATATGCTGATTTCTTCCAATGTCATTTTATTGCGGGATAAAAGGTTTTACTTTAATCCTGTAGTCATTTATAAGAATACCATAAAAATCATATACTTCTAAAGTTAATTGGAAAAAAAAATCTAGACTCTTTTCTGTCACCCACTTAAAATATACCCAAGCAACTTTGATATTTTTAGCTTTGTTTTTTCAAGTCCTATACTCATCATGGCACTGGGGTTTAGCTCAGTTGGTAGAGTGCCACTCTGTGCTCTGTGAGGCTCTGGGTTCAATCACCAGCACCACAAAAGTGGAACAAGGACGTGGCAGCCCACACTTGAAACAATCCCAAAACAATCAACTATCAAAAACCCTATGAGGGTCGCTATGAGTCAGACCC
Source organism: Pedetes capensis (assembly GCA_007922755.1). Lineage (NCBI taxonomy): Eukaryota > Metazoa > Chordata > Mammalia > Rodentia > Pedetidae > Pedetes > Pedetes capensis. The sequence continues at coordinate 56,767 of VMDO01000774.1, read as the reverse complement.
AACTGGACAGCACTTAACAACAATGATACTCCTCAGGCAAGACAGAGAAAACTCAGTCAATTTCTAATGTAACAGTACATTCCATTATAACAGCAAATATTTTTTCTTTCTTTTTTTTTTTAATTTGTGTAGTACTAGGGGTTGAACCCAGGGCCTTGCACTTGCATGCTTTGCAAGTGCCAGACCACTGAGTTGTCCCCCCAGCACATTTTTTTTCCTTTTAGAGACAGGGTCTTATTAAATTACACAGACTGACTCTGGCCTCAAATTTGTAATCCTCCTGCCTCCACCTCCTGAGCTGCTGGGATTACAGGTGTGTGCTACCACGCCCAGCACAGCGAATATTTTCTATGCCATGAATTAAGGATTTTATGATGCAACTATTCTTACAGTATTTCTAGGGACATTATCACACATTGGTTGTTCCTAGATCTTCAGATGAAGGTCATCATTTCCCCTCCATCATGCAAAATAGCCCCTCTCGAAAATCCTCCTAGATGAAGGCATAGTCAGGATAACAATCAGTATACTTTCTGCAATGATTCAGAGAAATACTTTTCTGTTCTGAGAAACTCACTCTGATTGGTATTGTTGGAGACAGTTGCTGGCTTGTTGGACAGATGCTGTATGGAGGGTCAGCATTCCGTGGTTACACATCTTCCACATTTTTAACATTAACAAAAAGAAGAAACGTGGGTGGGTGCATTATTAAGCATCATATCACCTATGTTTCTCTCTGAATTCAGGCTTAGGTAAAATGTTGGGGGACAAAAATCTAAAGACACAAGTTCTTTGAGGGATAAATTACATGGATTTCAACAGAGTGGGTTTCTTTATAAGACATGTTTTTTATCCTGCTACAACCTGCAAATATGACATCTGGGGTACTTGATTATAGTTATGGAGCAAATAAAACCATTAGCATGTCCAATATGTGCAAAAGAAGGAAGGAAGGAAGGAAGGAAGGAAGGAAGGAAGGAGACAAAGAGGGAAGGAAGGAAGGAAAGAGGGAAGGAAGGAAGGAAAGAGGAAAGGAAGGAAGGAAAGAGGAAAGAAAGGAAAGAAAGAAGGGAAGACAATCACAAAACGTTATGTTAGGATGAGTATGGTGGTGCACATCTGTAACCCGAGCCATCAAGAGGAGGAGGCAGGAAGATTGTGAGTTCCAGGCCAGCCTGGGACACCGCAAGTTCTAGGCCAGCCTAGGCTACCAAGTGAGACTCTGTCTGAAAACAGGAGTGGGGAAAGGGGGAATAGGACAACACTGTCCTAGACACTAGAATACAAAAGTGAAAAAGAGGCAAAACTCCTGCCTTCGTAGACTTGTATTATTGTATGGAAAGACAGATCAGACTAACATAAATTAAAATATATGCCAAAACAGAAGGTGATAAGAGGCACGGAGGAAAACAAGGCAGGGAAGAGATGGCAGGGCATATGGGAAGGGAGTGTGTGAGGGAACAGCTTAGGAGTGAGGATGCAGGTATGTAGGTTTTTAGGGGAAGAGACCTCCATGCAGGGGAACAGTAAAGGCAAAGCTTCAGAGGCTGCAACGTGCCTGGCAGTTTGAAGGAAGTTAACGTGGTGAAATGCCTTAAATTCCCTCCAGTTTAAGGGGCTACTATTCTCGAGACAAAATATGTCCCTAACACAGCCACATTTTCATAAATTCTTAGAGCAAGAACCTACCTTTGGAAATGCTTACTCAAACCCCTTCATTTCACCAAGAAAGAAATGAGGAAGAGGGCACTGAGTGAGTAATCTAAGATCACAGAACCACCAACCAGCTAAGGCTTATAACTAGTACCCCAAACTCAGCACAATGGGTTTGTCTCATGCTTCAACTTTATGAAGAGGAACTTTTCTCATAGAAATAAAGAGTGAGAGAGAGAGAGAGAGAGAGAGAGAGAGAGAGAGAGAGAGAGAGAGAGGAGGAAAGAAGGAAGGAGAAAACACAAACAACAATCCAGCCCTTTAATGTAATCTAAATTCTTGTTGTTAGGTGCTGTGGAGTCAGTATCCTGGAGTCAGTATCCGACTCATAGCGACCCTCATAGGGTTTTCAAAGGCTGACTGTTTCAGGATTGCCTTGGGAGTGGATTACCAGGTCCTTCTCCCATTTTTGCGGTGCAGGGAATTGAACTCAGGACGTCAGAGACTGCAGCACAGTGCTCTACCAACTGAGCTAAATCCTAGCCCCTAATCTAAATTCTTAAGAGTATAAAATTGATTCTCACTTTTTCATTCAACCAATGGCCAAGAGGCCCCATATAAGCCTAAATATTTGCCAGGGAATGAATAAAATCATAGAAGCAGCACTACCTAGACCTCACTACCCAGCAAAAAATTGTTTAAGTATGTACCTAAGACATTTTTGCACAAGGAAACCTGTCTCGGGATGCGTATTGTACCATTGCATATTAAAGAGTGGAAATAGACTGCCCAGCAGCAAGAAAAAAATAAAGAAAGCCTGTAATAGTGATAAACTGGAAACTCTAATTTTCTCTTGGCAAGAAATAAGTTTACTATAATTAACTCATACACTAGAATTCTATGTAGCAGCTAAAGTGAATAAAAATCTGTATGGATCTCAAAAACATAAGCTTAAAAATGCAAGCTGTATATATGTACAATTATGCAGTTTATATAAAATGTTAAACACAAGCTTGCATTTTTTTTGTGGCTATATAATACACGGAAGTACTAAAACATGCTTGGGAACTGTATGTACTAACTCTATATTAATGGTTACCTGAGGCTGAAGGCAAAAGGATAGAGAAAATCTTAAAGCTACAGTTTATTTTTATTTGGGGGGCAGAGGTGATATGAAAGAAATATGGAAATATTAGCAACTCTTAAACTTGTTGTTGTTGTTGTTAGGTGCGGTCATGTCCGACTCATAGCGACCCTCATAGGGTTTTCAATGGCAGATTATTTCGGGATTCCCTTGGGAGTGAGTTGCCACGTCCTGCTCCCATTTTTGCGGTGCTGGGAATAGAACTCCGGACATCGGAGACTGCAGAGTGGCGCTCTACCAACTGAGCTAAATCCCAGCCCAGCTCTTAAACTTAGCTAGTGGAAAAACTGTAAATCGGACACGAGTCAATAGCACCTAACAACAAGAATACTCTTTTTAGGGACTACATATTTTCAAATCTAATCTGCACCCTTTCAATAGTTTTAGAAGGCTACAAAATCAGATGTGGATTAGAATTGCATGTGAAGTCCTATAATCCCAGTGCCCTGGGAGGCAGAGGCAGGAGGATTGCAAGTCCCAGGCCACAGATTGTCTGGGTAACTTAGTGAGACCCTGTCTCAAGTTAAAAAAATTAAAAAGGGGTCGAAGGTGCAACTCAGTGATAGAGCTCTTGCAAAGCATGCATGAGACCCTGGGTTCAACTCCTTACTACTAAAAAATTAAAAATACATACACACACACACACACACAGAGAGAGAGAGAGAGAGAGAGAGAGAGAGAGAGAGAGAGAGAAACATGTTTCAGCTCTCTTGAGTAAATTCAGTTTGCCTGAGATTTAATTGCACCTGATTTTGTAGTCTCTAACATTGTTGAAAGGATGCAGATTAGATTTGAGAATATAAAGTATGTTTGAAATACTTCATATTTATTTTATTTTGGAAAGGAAGGACAAGAGGAAAGAAGGAAAACACAAAAGTTCTCCCCAACCGTCTATTAACTCTAAGTTCAGTTGTCTTTACCCTCTACTTCTTCACCTTTAAAGGGCGGGGTTTAAGGGTAGCTCTGTGGTAGAGCACATGCTTGGCATGTTGGTGGCCCAGATTTGATCTCCCATGACAACAACAAAAGCATAAGAGGATGATAAGGGTACCTGCCTTCAAGATGCTTTGAAAAGTATGGGTCTGGGGATAGGATTTCATTGTCACATACACTTTAAGTGTTTGGGGACACTATATTACTTTTCCACTGAGTCCCCAGAGGTTGGGCATCCACGCTTCTTACTCAGTTTCAAAGATAACTGGGTTATAACCATAATCACTGCCCTCAATAAAGTCATAAAACAAATCTAAGGAATGTGAGTGCTACAATAAGTAAATTCACTAAGGAAGCATCTCCTCGAATGGAAATGAAATGGAAATGAAAATCCAGCGACAGCCCATCAGGGGATGGCTTCCCAGTCCACGCTGAGCAAGCCCTGGCTAAAGTGGTAAGAATTGGATACATTTCTTCTGATAACATTGACTGCCTTACAAGCCCCAGGGAGTAAGGATCTCATTTGTTAGTTATTATTAACAGAAGATTATCAACATTAAAACTTCCAAGCACACGAATGAACATGGCCTAGCCCCTATGGGACAAAGCAAAATCCAGCCTCCCTGGGATCCGTGGTGTTTGTTCTCCAACTCTGTTCAAACCTTCAGGAGGTGAGAATCTTCGCTAAACGAGCTTCTGCTATGGCCTACTAATGGACAAAACCGGTTTCTCCCTCTGCACCTTTTCGGCCTTGGGGTCACATTCCCCAGAGAATGAGCAACGTCTCCCAGCCCCAGGCTGTTTGGTGCTCTCCTCCCAGAAGCCGATCCCAACCCAAATCACCTGTGAGCCCGCAAGGAAGGGAAGCGGCAAGTCCGGGGGCAACGACCTTGAGTCCGCAGACTTGGCCCAATCATCACTGAAAACAAAGTTGAGCTGAACTGGACTCCTTACAAAAGAAAGGGGAGCCTGGGTACGCAGCCCACGCTCAGGCTCCGGCGAGGCCACCTCTGCCCCTTCACCGCACGCTGGGCTCCAACTGCCTTAATCGCCGCTTCTGTGGTCTTTCCAAGGCTCGGAGGCCCCCTTCTTCAAATGGGGGCTGCGAAGCCCAAAGGCGTTAGCAGTTGAACACAGCAAACTGCAAAAGCTAAATCCTCCCCAAACCAGTAGCGACGCGAAGGTGCGTAAGGAAGGATGCCCGCCCTCCACAGGGGTCGCTATGGATGGCGGGCGCCCCACTGGCGGCTCCACGTCTCTCCAAGTCCTAGCTGCCCGGAGTACCCCAACTCCAGCATCCCTCCTCTCGAACCCCTCCTCCGAGCTTGACGGGAAAAAAAACCCACAAGGGGTGGGGGCGGGGGACAGGGGGTCGTGGCAGTCCTGGAGTGGTCCAGCCTCCGCCTTTGGGCTAGCCGAGGGGCTCCCCGGAGTCGGAAAAGGAACAATAGCGGACTCTGGATCTGCGGAGCACCCGCAGTCTCCCGCTCTCACCTCCTTCCCCAGCTCCTCCAAGTTCAGCGGAGGGGCGGGTCGAGCCCAGAAGCAAGGACCCAGGCGTAGCGGGGCATCGGGGAGGGCGAGCAGGTGGGACAGGGTGTTGACTCGAGGGCATGGCCAGATCGTCCCCATGGGGTCTGCTCATTCATTCCCACCCGCGCTCCCTCCGCGGCCACCCAGGCCCCTGTCCTGCTCCAGCCCGCCCGCCAGCCGCGGGAAGCCGGGAGGCGGGGAACCCCTTCTCTGAACTTGGCGGGTCCTCCGCGTCTGGCGGGATCCCCACCATCCTCCTCTTCCACTGTCGCCCGGGTCTGTCCTCCGCGGACTGTTGGCGGCCGGGGGCTGACAGTCTGTGTGGCGGGACGCTCGCCGCCACTCCGCCCGGGCGCCGTCCCCAGCGCCTCGCCGCCTTCCTCGCCCGAGCCTCAGACACAAAGGAGGGGACGCGAGCCGGAGACCCCGCGCCCGTGCCGCCCAGCTCGGCGCCGCGCACTCACCCCATCCAGGCGGCGGCGGCAGCTCCTCGGCCCCGCGGGCTGCGCCGCTCTGCCCGCCGCTTCCCCAGGAAAACGCGGCCGCCGGGCTCGCTTCCTGCCTGGCTTCCTGCGCCTCCGTCCCTCCTCCTCCCCGCTGCGGGGGTCAGTGGGCGCCGCGGCTCTCGGGCTGGGCCGGCGGGGCGGGGGCAGCGGCAGCACCACCACGTGGCCGCTGCGCGCCGGCCCCTGCCGACCTGGATCCAGCGGGAGCGGGAAGGGAGGTGCTAGCCGGTCCCCTCCCCTTCAACCCCGCGCGGCCCCAAATTCCGCGAGTCAGGTGACCCGGCCCCGCGCTCCAGCCCCGACCTGCGGGAGGTGCTCCTGGGCCGCCCGGGCGCCGCATCCCCCCAGACCCGCACGCCCAGGGCGGCGATGGCGCGCTTTTGGTTTCTGCGGGTCGTGGGAACTTCTCCACGGATCTCTCTCATCATCTTGACCTGAAGTTGTGGACAGCACGGTGCTCCGACCCCTGGGTCAGAGGACATCCCAAGTAGGACTCATTTCTGTTCAACTTCCGAAGTCGTCTATGGTCGTGGAGGGTGTGTTTAAAGTCACTGGCCCCAGCCCCTCCTAACCAAACTTGAATCGGCTACATGTCACAAAATTATCGAACAGAAAGTAAACTAGACTGTGCTCAGGTTCTCTGGGTTGAGCCAATTGGTTGAAGCGTTTCCCAACACCCATCAGGTGGCACGACAAAGCTGCCAGCTGTTCAGCGTTGCTCTGCTCAGGAGTTAGGAAGGAGACATCTACGGCCTGAAATGACAGGCTAGGGGACGAGTGGGAACGCCCTCAAAGTAGTGTCTGGGGTACAAAGAAGTATGAGGTTGCTGCCTCCGGGCCCCCTGCAGCTTCTCTTCCTCCCGGGCCCATAAGATCCGACCTTTGAACCGTGATGGACTCCTCCATTAATTCCCAGGATTTCAAAGCTCTCCACCTACTCATCTAATTTGGGCGGGCTTTTCCATGCATTCTTGTCATGCTCTCCAGCTAGGACTTAGAAAGTTTTATTCACCAAATCCCCTCTCTTCTCCTGCATCCTTTGCACAAGGGGAAAGGCTTTCTGGAAAAAATAAGTGGCATGACTTTTTTTTCTAGAATCTGCTACAAGTGAATTGAACCTAAGAGGAAAAACAGCCAATCCCAACAAAAGTAAAATTCACCCAACAAAGATCAATTTATAACTTGGCTGTACCTTAACATCTATAGGTCAGGCTGTATCTGTTCCTCCCTCCAGCCCTTGCTGCCAAGGGAACAGCCTGTCTTAGATTTCATAGGTGAACTTGCCAAATAGGAAGCAAAAGCTGCAAAACTAGCTGCGTGATCTTCACTTTCTTACGACCATACTTCAAAGATTACTCAGAAAATGGTGAGTGGCCAGTTTAAAGCAAGGTGTCCACTCCTCCCCCTGTCTTTTATCCGTCTGGCAAATAAAATCATGCTCTAAAGGAAATACAAACTGGCAAACACGATTCTTTTTGGTTTAATGCTGGCAATTTCTACAACACACTGTTTCATCAGGGTTCAGATTAATCAGCTAGTGGGTACTTCAGTACCTAACAGTATTGAACCTATTGTACTGAATACTGATGCCTGTGTGTTTTCTCCTGGCTTTTAGCATTTCAGTCTTGTTCATGTAGGGTCAGCTGGGAAGATGAGATTTGGTCTGGTACAGGATATACAAAACAGCTTTGGAAATGTTAACATGTGCGTGGTCTGTAGGAACAGTTGACAATTGAAAGAGTTAAAATTAAATGACATTAAACAATGACTATCTAAGGCAGAAGGGCTGGGATTTAGCTCAGTTGGTAGAGCGCTGCGCTGCGGTCTCTGAGGTCCCAAGTTCAATTCCCAGCACCACAAAAATGGGAGAAGGGCCTGGCAATCCACTCCCAAGGAAATCCCGAAACTGTCTGCCATTGAAAACCCTATGAGGGTCGCTATGAGTCGGATACTGACTCGACGGCACCTAACAACAACAACAACATCTAAGGCAGAGTAATTTGCCTTTGATTCATAGAAGCCCTGACCCTCATCTATTAACCTGTCCTTGTTGTTGTTGTTGTTAGGTGCCGTCGAGTCGGTATCCGACTCATAGCAACCCTCATAGGGTTTTCAATGGCTGAGTGCTTCGGGATTGCCTTGGGAGTGGATTGCCAGACCCTTCTCCCATTTTTGTGGTGCTGGGAATTGAACTCTGGACCTCAGAGACTGCAGCGCAGCGCTCTACCCACTGAGCCAAATCCCAGCCCATTAACCTGTCCTAGGCACCTCCAAAGAACCTATGCCAGCTCCCTGCTTCCTGTAGGTGGCTTGTGTGAAAGTGCAATTAATTTATTGCCTCTCCTTCTAACACTGGCATGTCTATCCGAGCCAAGGGATTGTTGTGGAGGGAAGGACTCACTCTTGTTCATTGATTGTGCCAAGATCCTTTTCCAGACTCCCACTTTTGAATTTCAAAACTGACTTGCTACTCCATAGAGTCTTTACCTGCCTCAGAAAACAGATGAAGTTTTGTTCCTGCTGGTGAATTAGTGGTCAAGTGTGGGATTAAGCAGAGTCTTCTCATTGGTTTTTTGCCCAGGCCTTTTAGAAATGCTAATTGGTTTTGGGATACTTAAATATTTCCTTGAATGGAGGTTTGAGAGAAGGCAGCAAGAACTAAGTGACCATGTATAATCTGTGTAGTATGTTAAAGCCTGAGGAAGAACAGCATGTTGCATTCCTTTATTCAAAGCAAGGCAGCTGTGGGGTCATATGTATTACAATGACCACTAAAAGCAAAGCAACCAGGTGCTATGACCTGTTTCTTTTACTTTTGAACTTTGCCAAGTGGTTTAACCTCTTCTGGTCCCACTTTCCTAATCAGTCAAAGAACATCAAACCGTACAGCTTCTCAGAACTAAACCCATCCTTAGTTTTAAGAGCCTTCACAAGCAAAATTGTCTTGTCATTTATGACAAAGCATTGTTCTCTGGTCATTCTGGTGGTTGGGTCTGGTCACACCAACATAATTGTAAACTCCAGTGATTGTTGCTATCCATGCCTTAGTAGGACTCCATAAATGAAAATCACTGATTGGTAGGGCTCATCTTTCACGTTTGAAATTAAATAATACCACATCCCTTCTTCCTTGCTCATCTCTCACTAGCATTGGTTCTCCTCAGATCAGGAACATTTTAAGATTAGAATCATTAAACAAACAAAACAAAACAAAGAATAACAACAACAACAAAAAAAAACCCTGCCCCTGAAGGAGGAAATGGAAATAGATAAAACACCAGAGCCACAAATCCTCTACTTTATTTGGTTAATGCTATACTTTGGATCCAGACTGGCCCCCAATTGCCTATGTGTTAAAAGCCTGGTCCCCAGGGTGGCCATATTGGGAGATGGCAAAACTTTTTTGTTTTTCTCTATAGTACTGGAGGATTGAACCCAGGCCCTCACACATGCTAGGCAAGTGCTGTACCACCAAGCTATACTCAAAGCCCTTTTTATATTTTCCATTTTGAGACAGGGTCTCACTAAATTGTGTGGACTGCCTCTGGCCTCAAAGTCACCATCCTCCTTCCTCAGCTTCCAGGGTCATTGGGTTTATAGACATACACTAGAGCACCTGACTGGGAGATGGTGAAACTTTCCAGAGGTAGGCCCAGTAGGAGGTCTTTAGCTCCTACAGGCATGCCCTTGAAGGGGATTGCAGTACCCCTGCAACTTCCTCTTTATTTTTGCTTCCTGGCCATGGGATGAGCAGTTTTGCTCTGATAATGTGTACCCTCTGTGATACGTGGCCTCATTGCAGGCCTGACAACAAGAGGGCCAATGGATCATGGCCTATAACCTACAAAACCGTGAGCTAACAGAAATATTTTCTCTTCATACATTTGATTATCTCAGGTATTTTATTATAGTGACACAAAGCTGACTAACACAGGATCTAACTACACGTCTGTATCTAATTAAAAATAGTATGATTTTAAAAAATGTGAAGCTATGAGACTCAGTCCAGAAATGGGAAAAAAACAATAACACAATTAGAAGGTTGGAGGAAAATAATCTACATGTACACTAACACACAAGCATACACTTATGCATTTGAGCACATGCACACATGTGCACACACACACAAGTCCAAATATCTACACAAAAAATTATTTTGTATTTTCCAAGGGATATTTCCCAGTAGAAGACAGCTAACACAGGAGAAATTAATAAAAATAATTTTAGCATTACTTTTTATAATTTATCAAGACCATAGCCATGAAGCAGCTGTAAACACCAATTGGCCTGTTATTTGTCTACTTACCAGGAAGCCAGCAGAGATTTCTCCAAGGGTAGATTATGACACGTTCCATGTCAACAAAGTTGTGCACCTATTCAGGAGAGGAGGATAAGGCATTTGGCAAAAGCCCTACCGAGGTTCCCTGCTTACAGAGCATGGCAGAGAAGGTGAGCATCTCAACCTTGGCATTGTGGACCTGAGAGGCCTCAAGATTCTGGTTTATTATCACATATGACAGATGCAAATCCTCAGAGCTGTGCTGTCCAGTACAGGAGCTACAAACTGCGCTTGCTTCTGGGTTCTTGAAATGTTGCTGGTCTGAATTGAGATGTGCTGTAAATGCAAAATGTACCAAATTTCAAAGAGTTAATAAGAATTTAAAAATGAAAAAAGTCTCACTAATAATTTTTATATTGATTATGGATAGAAATGCTAATATTTTGGATATTACTAATTTTAGCTATTTCTTTTTTACTTTTAAAAAGATGGTTACTAGGCAGTTATCCCCAAGGCCATATTTTCCAACTACTGAGACTTCTTCTTTATTTCCAATTTTTGCATTCCAGCCACCAGTAATTATCAATACATCCTGACTGCATGTTCGAACTATTTCAGATTGTAGAAGCTGGCAAAAATCTTCCCTGTCTTCATTTGTAACCTTAGTGGTAGGAGTGTAAATTTGAATAATAGTCATAGTAACTGGGCTTCCTTGCAGGTATATGGATATTATTTTATCACTGATGGTGTTGTACTTCAGGACAGATATTGAGAAGTCTTTTTTGATGATGAATGCAACCCCATTTCTTTTTAATTTGTCATTCCCAGCATAGAGGACCATATCCTAGGTATGACCTCGAGTACATCCCACCTCAGTTCAGAGGCCACCTCAAGAACAGGTTTGTTGTGTTAGACACTAATGATAGAAAACCAGATGAGTTGTGGTATGACATCAAAGACATTGTTCCTGAAGAAAGCAAAAGGTTATTTGAAAAACAGGAAAAAAGAAAAGATCAAACTACATGTCAAAAGAGACTCGGCAACTTGCCCTTGAACATCAGGTAGCTAAAGTAAATGGAAGATATGATGAAATTAATGAACTAAAAAGAAGATTTCAAAAGGCAGCTCAAGAAGACAAAATCAAATATTGTAATAACATGTGCAAAGAGCTGGAAATAGAAAACCAAAAGGGAAGAACATATTGTTTTTCTCATACTTAAAGAATTGAAGAAAAATTCAAGACTTGAGTGGCAATAGTGAAAATATTAAGCTTAATACAGGGAAAATATTAAATGATGCAGGAAACATCAAAAGAAGATAGAAGGATTACACAGTCATTATACCAAAAAGAATTGGTGGATGACCAACCATTTCAAGAGGCTGCATATGATCAGAAACCAATGGTAATGAAGGAAGAAGTAGAAGCTGTCTTGAAGGAAATGGTGAAACACAAGGCTCCAGGAATTGATGGAACACCACTAGAGATATTTCAACAAACAGATGCAGTAGTGAAGGTGCTCACTTGTTTATGCCAAAAGATTTGGAAAACAGTTACCTGGCCAACTGACTAGAAGAGATCTATATTCCATATTTGTGCCTATTCCCAAGAATGGGGATCCAACCAAATGTGGAAACTATTAAATGATATCATTAATATCATATACAAGCAAAATTTTGCTGAAGATCATTCAAAAGCAACTGCAGCAGTATATAGATGGGAAATGGCCAGAAAATCAAGCTGGATTCAGAAGAGGGCATGGAACCAGGGACATCATTGCTAATGACCAATGGATATTAGCCGAAAGCAGAGAACACCAGAAAGATGTCAATTTATGTTTTATTGACTATGCTAAAACATTTGACTATGTGAACCATAACAAAGTATGGATAACATTACAAAAAAGGGAATGTCAGAGCACTTAATTATACTCATGAGGAATCTGTACAATGACTAGGAGGCAGTCATTTGAACAGAACAAGGAAACACTGCCTGGTTTAAAGTCAAGAAAGGTGTATGGCAGGGCTGTACCCTTTCGCTGTGCCTCTTCGATCTCTAGCCTGAGCAAATAATCTGAGAATCTGGACTTTACAAAGAAGAACATAGCTTCATGATTGGAGGAAGACTCATTAACAACCTGTGTTATGTAGATGACACAACTCTGCTTGCTGAAAGTGAAGAGTATTTAAAACATTTACAGATGAGCATCAAAGAACACAGCCTTTAGTATGGATTGCGCCTCAACAGCAACAAAAGAAAAATCCTTATAAGTGGGTCAGTATGCAACTTCATGATAAATGGAGAAAAGATTGAGGTTGTCCAAGATTTTGCTTTACTTGGTTTTATAATCAACACCTATGGAAGCAGCAATCAAGAAATCAAAAGACTCATTACTTTGGGAAAAGCTGTGGCAAAAGATCTCTTTAAAGTGTTGAAAGGTAAAGATGTCACTTTGAAGATGAAGGTATGTCTGACTCATGCTATGGTATTTCAGTTGCATCAGTTGCTTGTGAAAGTTGGACATTGAACAAGGGAGACAGGAGAAGAATTGATGATTTTGAATTATGGTGCTGGAGACATCTATTGAATATACCATGGACTGCCAAAAGAACCAACAGATCCATCCTAGAAGTACAACCAGAGTGCTCCTTGGAAGCAAGAATGGCTAGACCGCATCTTATGTATTTTGGACATGTAGTCAGGAGGGACCAATCCCTGGAGAAGGACATCATATTTGGGAGAGTGGCAGGTCAATGAAAAAAGCGAAAACCCTCCACTAGATGGATTGACACAGTGTCTGCAACAACGGGCTTAAACATAAATAAGATCATGTGCCTGGCACAGAATGGGGGAGTGTTTCGTTCCGCTGTATATAGGGTCACTATGAGTCAGACCTGACCCAACAGCACCTAACAACAACCACCCAGTAGCCATCTTTTACCAAGCTGGTGATTCTGCTATGTATGTAAGAAATTCCTGAAAATATTCTTCCATCAAGGCAGTGGAGAGGGTAGTCTGAGGAGTTCATGACCAACAAGAAGGAAGTAAGTTGGCTATCAGAAGACTAAAAAGGAACGTTCACAAAGCTCTACAGAATTAGAAACAATTCTGTGGTATATAAATCCACAAGTATGCCATGTGTGGCTTTTCTTTCTTCTCTGCAGTAGGTCACAATGTTGGCACTCCATTAGAATCATCTGCTTTTAAATATCCTGAGACTCTCAGCCCCTTACTCAGTACGCTTGTTATTGTTAGGTACCATGGAATCGGGTTGGACTCATAGTGACCCCACATGACCCTTTGTACAACAGAACGAAACTCTCCCCAACACCGTGCCATGCCTGGCACTATGTCAGTGCTTCTATGCCATTCATAGGGTTTTCAATGGCTTATTGTTTGGAGGATTGTATGGGAGTGGGGTGCCAGGTCCTACTTCCATTTTTTGCAGTGCTGGGCATCGAACTCAGGGCCTCAGAGGTAACAAGGGTAGGGTGGTTCTTACAGTGGAGCTTGCAAAAGTTGATAGTTCGGAAAGATTGCTTGACAGTTGTGAGTGATTCCAGATCAAGCTGCTACTTTTTGTTGACTGGGTACACCTGTTTTCTGTTATAGCATTAAACCTGAGCTCCAAGAATCTTGTTTCCTCCATTGAGACCAGCTTCTGCTTATGACATTTAATTTTTATTCCTTCCATATCCAATTAGCACACCCATAGTAAATCTGTGTACTACTTGTGCTGATGAGTTATTTCGAATCTGTTAATGGCTTCTTGTTTGTGTTTTTCAAAGGCTCTGTAGCCATTTGCTTTCTGTTATCACCACTTTCCCATTTTTGTTCCTTAAAATCCTTAGTAGACTCCATGAAGTGAATCACTTATTGTTTTCAAAATTAATCTTTCTACTGTGTAAGTGAACACATGTTTGAGATATTTTCCACAGCAGATTGTTAATGCCTAAGATATTTAACTGTGCTACTTGGAAGCTATTTAGCAAAATTCCACAAGTTCTTTTTGTTTGCTTTACCTTAATGCAAATTTCTCTAATTTTCCAAATATGCACCTCAAGCAGGTATCATATTCAGGATGGAGTTTCTTCTAAGTTAAACTTTCCTTTTTCACCTTTCAAAAAGAGTCCTATAATTTCTCATTCTAGACTTGCTGTTTGAGTTTCAGAATAAGATTAAGATGAGGAAAATATTTCTGTTTGTTCTGCAACATTCCAGAAGAGAAGAGAGGGATAGAACTGGGGGAGCCAGAGAGACCTCTGTGAAATATTCCTTCAGCAGAGCTGAGTTGGGAGAAGGACTATCCACAGAAACCAGCAAAGCAGGAAGCAAGGCCATGGCCACTTCCTCCCATGGATTCCTGGAACCCTGAGGACACAAAAGCAAGGAAGACAAATTGGCTTCACAATGTTGTTTGTTGTTGACGGTAGTAGACCAATAAAAGGGAGCAGAGAGGATCCTGGGGCTAAAGGTGTAAACGTCACTACTGACAACCTAGACAGGAATTTGTCCTTCTGAATTCTGTAACAGAGAAAAGTACTTCAGGACCCCTTTGAAAGAACCACTAAACAAAGCAAACTAGGCTAGTAAACCTGTCACCCAAAGACCCAGGGCTCAAGGACAAAGAGAGGGAGGTAGAGTTCTGAGTGGGTCTTCTATTTGCTTTCTGGGAAGTATTTCAAACACATTTTCATTTATGCTGTGTGTCTTAAGAGAACTCTCCACTGACTTCCACCATAACACGTTCATATGAACAAATATGAACTACGAGAACATTCCATAGTGTTCTTTCTCTTCCTGATTCTCCCTTGCCTAACCAGCCATGCTGCCTTCTGCCCCAAATTGAGGCATTCTTTCTCAGAATGTTTGTTTCAGAGCAATGAAAAGTGATTACAGGTTAGAAGGATGTTTTGAAGACATTTTAGAATAGCCTGTGTGAGGCCAGTTGTGTGGAAAGCCAGTAAGAACAGAGAAGCCCTTTGCAGGGAGGGGTCCTCCCACTGTGGCCTGGAGAGGCACCTTCAGCAATGGTCAATCATGATTGAACTCTTGCTTATTTTTTTCTGTGTTTCCACATATGAAATAAGAGAAATGAAAGAGTTATTTTAAAAGGATGCAAAGAAGAAATACTCTGTCAGATTATATTTAAATCTTACTAAGTGGCTTCTCTATTTTGCAGCTATGTGTTTGGGGGCAAATTGCTTAATCTCCCTTGGCCTCAGTTTTTTCACCTGCAAAATGGGAGTAGCATTAGGACCTGCCTTGGGTTATTTTGGAGAATAAATAGTTAATACATATGAAGCATGTAATCTCTGAATTGGTTGGTTGTTGTTATTAGCTACCATCCAATCTACTCATAGTGACCCTATGCACAACAGGGCAAAACACTCCCTGACATCATGCATGCCATGCACACAGTCCTTTTATGTTTGAGCCCGTTGTTTCTTCTCATTTTGAGTCATGCCACATCAGCAAAAGGAGGACCCAGGGCCTTTACTCCATTCACGTCACTAGGTCTACCCTACCCGGTCATTTCTTGAATGCCTTTCAGTCTGAGGGGCTTATTTTCTGGTACTATATTTAATAATGGGCTGGGATTTAGCTCAGTGGGTAGAGCGCTGTGCTGCAGTCTCTGAGGTCTCTAGTTCAATTCCCAGCACCTCAAAAATGAGAGAAGGGCCTGGCAATCCACTCCCAAAGCAATCCCGAAACAGCCATTGAAAACCCTATGAGGGTCGCTATGAGTCGGATACTGACTCGAGGGCACCTAACAACAACAACATATTTGATAATGCTTCTCTGCTATTCATAGGGTTTTCAATGGCTAATTATTTCAGGAGTGGGCTGTCAGGTCCTTCTGCCTATTCTGTCTTAGTCTGGAAACTCAGCTGAAACCTGTCCACCATGGGTGGTTCTGTTAGTATCTGAAATACCAGTAGCATAGCTTTCAGTATCACTGGCAACAAGCAAGCCCTCACAGGACAGCAAACTGACAGACACTTGGGGGAAATAGCCAGTTGAAAACTTCTTTATCTGAGATTCCCCTTTCTACATAAGAAAGGCCTTTTCAGCAGAAGAGCTTGAGGCTTTGACACCTGACCTTGACAGAGATGACCACGGGTGGCTGTTACTCAGGAGAATTCTGCATAACAAGACAATACTTGTTCTCTGTGCATCTCCTCCCTGACCTGTCCACCACCCATGCCCCTTCACTCCCCCACAGAAGCCCATGCTAGTAATGGGGAATGGAAACTTCTTAGCATCCTAATCAGCGGCCTATGATGCAAAACAGTGGCTTTAATAAAATAGGGGCTTGTTTCCCTCATATCTTGAAAAGTTACTGCCCTTGGAGCAGGGACTCAAGGATATCATAGCTGAGGTTTTTGTGATTCTTTTGATTTTTCCCTCATCGTTGCAAGATTCCTTACCTATTTACAGCATCAAGCCTGTGTGTTAAGCAGGAAGAAGAGGAAAAATGGACAGCCAGCCAAGTATTCCCTGCTTAGGGGATTTTCTGAGAGCTCCACTCAATATCTTTATTTAGTTGGATGAGCTGCATCATATGAACACAATTCTGAAAAGAAAGGAGGGAAACAAAGACTTTTATATGGGTACATTACATACCATGTAAAATTGGAGTTCTACTAATAGGAAATGAGGAGAATGGATATTGGGTTTATCTGTTGCTGTAAAATGAGGGAGTCCAGGGACTATCACTGTAAAACATGGCACTCTGGAATGCTGGATTATTTTTAAGGAAAGGAACTCAGAGAGCATTAAATCCTGGGAGAGGCTTTCCCATGATATCTGCTAGTCTGTTTAGAGTCTGGACCTCCAAGGAAGAAATTAGTTACCTCCAGTCCCTTCCCTGAACTTCCATGAACTAAACTTATATCACAGAATGAAAGACGGAAGTCTGTTAGCCTACTTGGGCAGACTTTTGTCTCACACATTGTCCTTTATTTTGGCCGCAAAGGGAATTATTTACAAACCATTGTATGCTCTGCTGGCCCAATGGACTTTGTCCCAGGCCATTTTATCTTCTCTAAGCCCACTGGGTTCCCCTAAAAATCATTTACTATTCCCCTGATGGGGCTGGGATTTAGCTCAGTTGGTAGAGCACTGTGCTGCAATCTCTGAGGTCCTGAGTTCAATACCCAGTACCGCAAAAATGGGAGAAGGGCTTGGCAATCCACTCCCAAGGCAATCCCGAAATAGTCAGCCATTGAAAACCTTATGAGGGTCACTATGAGTCAGATACCAACTCGACGGCACCTAACAACAACAACAACAATTCCCCTGACATACCACAGTCTCTCCCTCTAATATAAAAGAAGGGATATATAAACTTCTAAATAATGCTTGGGCTAATGGGTACTCATACTCATGTCCTCATGTGACTCCCCTCCCATGCTGTGATTTATTCCATTTTGAAAATTAGTAAGTTTGTATGTCTTTCTCCCTGTTTATTCTTTGTCAGTTTATTTCAGTGAACTTTTTTTTTTTTTTTTTAACCAGTATTGGGGGTTGAACCCAGGGCCTCACACTTGCATGTTCTGCAAGTGCTGGACCACTGAGCTACACCCCGGCCCATTTATTTTACTTTGTGAAGCAGGGTCTCTCTAAGTTACCCAGACTGGCTGTGGTCTCAAACCTGCAATCCTCCCGCCTCCGCCTCCCGAGCCGCTGGGATTACCGGCATGCGCCACCATGCCTGGCTAGTCCAGTGAACTTTAAGTGAGATTAACAGGGAGAAAATGTGTCAATCAGAGTAGTAAATACTATTGTTGTTAGTTGCCTTCCAGTTGGGTCGGACTCATAGTGACCCTATGTACAATAGAACGAAACACTCCTGACACTGTACCATGCCCAGCACTATTGTCAATGCTTTTCTACTATTCATAGGGTTTTCAATAGTTGATTCTTTCAGGAGGGGACTGCCAGGTCCTTCTCCCAAGCCTACAGCACCCTGCATTCCCAGAGGGTCTCCTAAGTAGTAACCAGGCCAACTCTGCTTAGCTTCTGAGACCTGACAAGATCTGTCACCAGGGAGTAGCAGACCCTAAAGTATAGGCTGCCTTATGAGCACCTACTAATCTAAGGAACTTGGTTCTCTGTGGGAAAACTAAAGCAAAGGAAAAAGCCATGTGTCTCAAACATCCACACCCTCAAGCAAATTTGAGTTAAGAAAAAAAGAAAAAGAAAACCAACCTCTGGCAAAAGAAGTCAACAAGGAAATGTGTTTGTCTCAAGAGCTGGTCAAAGGAATGAAAAACAAAATAAGACTTTTCGAGAATTTATTATCCCAAACCCAACCTCATGAGGGTTAGTGCACATACTACTTCTGTGGTTTGGGAAACCTTGGGTAGAAAAGTAATTTTAAAAAATTATTCTAGTTCAAACCATCCCTAAAGCACCTGGCATGCAGAAGGATACACCTTTAATGGAACTCTTCAGGATTCCTATATTTATGAGGAGCCTTACCTGAACAAATAATCAACAAAAAGTTACAAATGCATGAGAAAATAAGCCACCACAAATTAGGCTTAGCAGAAACAATGAAGGATAGAATTAGACCTGAAGAACTTTGGGTACAGTGTTATTTAATACAGAATGTAAAATGAGTATGCTTAAAACATTTGTGAAGTACCACAGGAAATGGAAAAGATAAGAAATGAACCAAAAAAACCACCAAGAATAAATATGTGATGTGGAAAAGAACAAAATTTAATTTCCAAATAATAAATATATAATAATTGAGACTTAAAATGTGTGGATGGATTGTCATTGTTGTTAGGTGCTATCATGTCAGGTCCCATGCATAGGGGTCCTCGTAGGGTTTTCAGTGGCTGATTGTTTCAGGATTGTTTTCAGGAGTGGACTGCCACATTCTTCTCCCATTTTTGTGGTTCTGGAGATAGAACTGGCATCCTCAGAAAGTGTAGAGCAGTGCTCTACCAATTGAGCTAAACCCCAATCCTAATGGATGGATTAAATAGCAGATAAATCACAGCTAAGGAGAGAATTCATACTATGGTATGAATGTGTTTCCCAGACTTCATACATTAGAAATGTATTCCCAATGCAACTATATTAGAAGATGGAGCCTAATGGAATGCACATAGGTCATGAGGGTCCCACCCTCATGAATGGATTAATGATGCTATAAAAAGGGCCTGCAGGAGTGGGGAACTGTCTCTTCTGCTCTTCTCCTATGTGAAGGTATGGTGTTTGCCCCTTTTGGACTTTCTGCCTTCTGTCATCTGAGGACACTAGAGAAAGGCCTTCCTCAGATGCTGGCACCTTGATTTTGGACTTTGAAGCATCCAGGACTGTGAAAAATAAGTTTCTGTTCATGATAAATTACGCCTCACAGGTATTCTGTTGTAGCAGCACAAATGAACTAAGACAACAAGCAAATTGGAAAAAAGGATTGAAGAATCACTTCATAATGCTTTATAGAGAGATAAAGTATGGAAATTGAGGCTAAAAGACATGGGGTAAAAAGAGAGGTTCAAAATATATTGAAATGGAATTCCAGAAGGAAAGAATAGATAGAAGGAAGTAAAGACAATATTCAAGGCAATAATGAAAAGCATGAATCTTCTGAATTAGTGAGACGTACGATTTCTTAGAGTGGTGGAAAAGTACATCATCAAGCCTCAAGAAAGATAAATGAATGCATTGCTAAAAACATTATAATGAAACTTTCTTTTTCTCTTTCTTTTTTTTTCTTTTTTTTTTTTTTCTGGCAGTACTGGGGGTTGAACCCAGGACCTCGTGCTTGCATGCTTTGCAAGTGCTGTACCACTGAGCTGCACCCTCAGCCCATTTATTTATTTATTTATTATTTTACTTTTTTTGAGACAGGGTCTTGCTAAATTACACAGACTATCTCTGGTCTCCAACTTGCGATCCTCCCACCTCCGCCTCCCGAGTTGCTGGGATTACAGTTGTGTGCCACTGCACCCAGTTTACAATGAAACTTTCAAAGACTAAGGCCAGAGAATTCATAAAAAGAATCAGAGGAAAAGGTGAAATCTCTTAAAAAGTAACAGTAATTAGATAATTGTTATCTCAGCAGCAATAAGAAAATCTAGAATCTAGGGAAAAAATTCACAGTACCGGGAGAAAATAAGTCTCCCTAGTATTGTAGACCCTGATAAACTATTATCCAAGATTAGATGCAAATTAACCAGATTTTCAGAAAAATATATGATGATATCATCATGCTCTGGGAATTCTTTAGCTTCTTCAGATAATCCTTTGTGCCTGTCTCTACAGACAAATTCCTTTTTTGTCCCCACTACTGGGGGTTGAACTCAGGGCCTCATGCTTGCATGCTTTGCAAGTGCTGGACCACTGATCTGCACCCCCAGCCCCTTTTTCTTTTTTTTTCTTTTTTCCTTTTTTTCTTTTTGAGACAGGTTCTCACTAAGTTACACAGATTGCCTCTAGTCTCGAACTTGGGATCCTCCTGCCTCTGCCTCCCAAGTTGCTGGGATTAGAGGTATGTGCCACCACGCCTGGCTCTATCACACAAACTTCTATGGTCATAAAAATTATAGACCATGCTGAACCAACATTTTATAGCATTGATGGTATCATCAAAATTATTTACTCTGATAGGTCACAGGACATAAAAGACTGGGTTAGGTGGCATTGTGTACTTATCTCTAGACTCTAGCCATTCATTTGGCCTCCTCTTCTTTTTTATTTATTGTGTGTGTGTTTTAGATGACACATAAAAGTCATACACATACCTATGCACATGTGGACACACACACACATATACACAAAATATTGGTGAGGATCCGCTGGAGTGCCACTTCCAGGTAGAAGGTGAGACTCTTATGTGTGCTTCTGTGTACCACCCCCATTTGGGGAATTGTGGAAGTAGAGGAGAAATAGGCCTCCATTATCCTTGGGTTCCAGAGTGACTATGAAGTAAAGAGCTCCTGCCAGCCCTCATGGGAAAAAGAATATGAACAAGACCTGAACTTGGCTGGGTTAAGTTGTTGAGATTTTCAGATTGTAACTGCAGGACAACCTAGCCTGCCTTGACTAACACAATAAAAGAGATTATTTTTAAGACATTAACCTTTACATAAAATTCAAGTAAAAAGGCATGTATCTCTCAGCTGTCACTGATGTAGCAGAAAAACCAACCTAAACTAACTTACAGAGGAAAAGGCTTATGGGTGTTCACAGTTAGAGGATCAGTCCATAATGGTGGCAAAGTGTGGTGATGGAGCAGGCATCTGGGCAGGTAGCCTGGTCCATGGCAGAAAATCTCAAGGCATTATGGGGCAGGAGGCAGAAAGAGATTGGGGTCACATGTCCAGGTAAAAACTTCCAAAGGTCTGCCCCCAGTGACTCACTTCCACAAAGCTAGCTCATGCCTCTCAAAGTTTCCACAGCCTCCACAAACAGTACCACCAGCTGGCGCTGAATGCTAAAGTACATGACCTTTGGAAGACATTTTATATTGAAATTGTATCCTTAAAAATGTTGGTGTTAGGTGCTGTCAAGTAGGATCTGACTCATAGAGACCCTAAGTACAGCAGAATGAAGCACGAGTCAAAACCAGGTGAAGCACATGATATTTTTGTGTTTGAGCTCATTGCTGCAGCCACTGTATTCCTTCTCACTTTGCCACACCAGCAAAAGGAAGTCTCACGGGGCTTTACTTCCTTCCTGTCATTAAGGTTGACTCTACTTTGAGAAGGCAACTCTTCCTTAATGTCTTTTGAATGCCTTCCAGCCTGAGGGGCTCATTCCCCTCCCCCCCCCACTGTATTTGACAATGCTTCTTTGTTATTCAGAGTTTTCAGTGGCTCATTGTTTTGGGAGTGGGCTGTCAGGTCTTTCTCCCTACTCTGTCTTGGTCTGGAAGGTCCACTGAAACCTATCCCATGGGTGGTCCTGCTGGTAACTAAGATTCTGATGGCATAGGTTTCAGCATCACAACAACATACAAGCCCCCACAGCATGAGAAGGTGACAGACACATGGAAGATTCTGAAAAATACAGGGGACAAACCTTTTTTTTAAGACCCTGTAGGAAAGATTCTCTCTCCATCTTCCAAGCAAAGCCTTTCAATCAAATATCTTTCTTTACATGCCTGTAATCAGACTTTAAAAATACACTCAGAGAAAACCCAAAAAATGTCATTAGACTCTCCTTTTCTTGGGTTAACCATAAATGTTTGTGAGGCATAAAGGCCCAATGGGGAAAGGAAAATAATGATGCAGCTCAATAATGCACTTCTATTTCTAGAACATAATTACCAAGTGGAAAGATCAAGTGGCATGCATTTATTGAGCATTTACTAAGTGTGCCTACCTGCATGGGCCAGAAAATCAGAACAGTAAGACCGGTATTAAAACAGGGGACAAACCTTTTCTTTTTTTTTTTTTAAAGGATAAGGCACTAACTTCTTTGTTCTTCACAGCTCACAAAATCTGGGCATCTAATAGTTTTAGTTCAACTTTCCTGGGGTCAGTCTAGGGTGAGACATCAACAATGTTTTTTCTAAAGGCGTCAGATTGTAAATATGTTCATATTTGCACATATTTAACTGTCATTGGATATCAAAACTGGCTATTGTTATTGTTGCAAGCTGCTGTTGAGTGTGGCTATAGGTAATGAATAAACTAATAGATGTGACTGTATTCTAATAAAACTTTACTTTTCAAAGCAGTTTACCAATAATTTGCCTACCTCAGATCTGGGGCATACATACCAACATCTGAACCATTTGATCTTCAAATCCCTGTCAGTCACTCTTGAGGAACTAGATCAGGCTGTCAAATATAGTCATGTGTTCATTTACTCATGTACTCATCTGGACATTCAGTAATGATCTTCTGATAACTTCTCATGTTCTGTCCAGTGTGTCAGTGTGTCATGAGGAAGGAGCAAAAAACAGAGATTACAAATTGTATTCAGTTCGTTCTTGCTGCTCTGAGAAAATACCTAAGACAATCGTTTATAAAGAACAGAAATTTCTTTCTCAGTTCTAGAGGCTGAAAAGTCCAGGATGGAGGCCCAATGAGATTTAGTGTCTAGTGAGGGTTGCTCCTTGTTTCCAAGGTGGTACCTTCACATGGCAGAAAAGTTGAGAGCACAGAAAGGGACTAGCTTGTTTCTGTGAGCCTTTTAATAAAGGCATTAATCCCATTCATTAAGGCAGAGCTCCCATGACCTGATCACCTCCAAAGGGGTCCCACTTTTCAGACCTTTGGCATTAGGGATTAAGTTTCCACATGAATTTTGTAGGGACACAAACATTTAAACCACAACTCAAGGTCATTACATTCACAGTCCTTACAGGAACATGTAGAGAGACAAACAGTAAAGGAATAGACAAGATAATTTCTGATAACAGTAAGTGCTGTGAAAAAATAAAGCACCCAGCATTAGAGCCAGTGTCATGGAAGGACGCTCTGAAGAGGTGACATTTGAGCTCAGATTCTCAGGGCCACCTAGGTACACAGGACAGAAGAGATTCTAGGCTCCCTTTCCTCCTCCCAAAAACCTGCTTAGTGGCATCTGAAACCCCTTTCCTACAATTGGAAGAAATAGACTTAAAATGATAAAACATAGTAGGGGGTCACACTGTAGTGGGAATGAGCCGTATTTAAGCTGATTGGCCAATCCTTCCATCAGTGTGAATGTCTGGTTATTATAGTCTGTTTTTTCTGGGGAGGTGGAGAGGGTAAGGTGGTGTGATAAGTCTTACGTAAATACTGGTTAGAATCCTAGCTCATGGCTGGGAGTGATCCCAGTTCCTCCTTGCATTCACAGCTCCTAGCCAGAGAGGCAGGGCAGCCCACCACTGTATCTGCTGAATGAAGAGAATTTTCAAGACAGTATTTCTCTGCCCATGGGGGAAGTACCCCCAAAGAGGATCTTGGCAAAGAGAGATGGCTTCACAATTTTCCATCCCTTTTGTGTTCCTTCTTCTCCTTAGGCAGCTTCGTGTGCATAGTACAGGTAGAAATGTTATTTGCTTCTTTATTTTTAAAAAGTTTAATTCCCAGGCATCTGTTAATTAAGGTCTTACTGCTCTGATTTTCTGGCCCACGCAGCTAGGCACACTTAGTAAATGCTCAATAAATGCATGCCACTTGATCTTTCCACTTGGTAATTATGTTCTAGAAATAGAAGTGCATTATTGAGCTGCATCATTATTTTCCTTTCCCCATTGGGCCTTTATGCCTCACAAACATTTATGGTTAACCCAAGAAAAGGAGAGTCTAATGACATTTTTTGGGTTTTCTCTGAGTGTATTTTTAAAGTCTGATTACAGGCATGTAAAGAAAGATATTTGATTGAAAGGCTTTGCTTGGAAGATGGAGAGAGAATCTTTCCTACAGGGTCTTACTTCCCATAAGTTTTGTCACTCTAAACTATTGGGGGACTGGGATTTAGCTCACTTGGTAGCGTGATGCTCTGCAGTCTCTGAGGTCCCGAGTTTGATTCCCAGCAGCGCGAAAATAGGAGAAGGACCTGGCAATCCACTCCCAAGGCAATCCCAAAACAATCGGCCATTGAAAACCCTATGAGGGTCGCTATGAGTCAGATACGACTTGACAGTACCTAACAACAACAACAAACTATTGGGAGAAACAGCTGCAACTGATACTTTGGCCAACTGCTAAGGAGGGAGCCAGGTTTTGGATAGAGAATTTGTGTCTTCTTTCAAGTCCTTGCTAGTTGGGATGAGGAAGCTGACCAATTATTTATGGAGCAAAAGTCTCTTTGAAAATCTTAGCCTTTCATGAAACATGATGCCTCTGATGTTTCAGGCTGACTCTTCTGGAAAACATGGGTATTTGTTTATTTATATCTGGTAAGAAAATTGAGGATGCTACTTGGTCTTTTTTATTTTTTTAAACTAACATATTAATATTACAGAGTAATAGATTTCCTTGTGATAATTTTGTACATGCACATAACATATTTTGATCATGTCTAACAACTTTACCTCCCCTTAGCCTCCCCTTCCTCTCCTTTAATAGTTTCCCTTCTGCTTTCACTCCCACATGTCTGTCAGTTTGTCATACTGTGGGGCCTGTGTGTTGCTGTGGTGCAGAAAGTTGTGCTACAGGTTATTACAGACACCAGCAGGGTCACCCATGGTAGACAGGTTTCAGCTGAGCTTCCAGACTAAGGCAGACTAGGGAGAAGGACATGGCTAACCCACTCCTGAAACAATTAGCCATTGAAAACCCTAGGAACAGCAGAGAAACACTGTCAGATAAAGTGCCAGAAAATGAGCCCCCAGTTTGGAAGGCACTCAAAAGACAACTGAGGAAGAGTTGCTGCCTCAAAGTAGAGTCGACCTTAATGACTTGAATGGAATAAAGCCCCAGGACCTTCCATTTGTTGATGTGGCACAACTCAAAATGAGAAGGAACAACTATAAATATCCATTAATACTTGGAATGTGGAATGTACGTAGTATGAATTTAGGAAAATTTAGAAATTGTCCAAAGGGAAATGGAACACTTAAACATTGACATTCTAGGCATCGTGAGCTACAATGAACTGGCATGGAACACTTTGAATCATATAATCATATGGTCTGCTATGTCAGGAATGACAGATTAAAGAGAAATGGGGTTGCATTCATGATCAAAAATGGCATCTCAAAATGTGTCCTGAAGGACAATACTGCTGGTGATAGAATAATGTCCATCTGCTTTCATGTCATTTAATTTTTTTTTTTTTTAGATTCCATACATGAGAGGAAACATATGATAATTGTTTTGCTGAGTCTGGCTCACTTAGCTCAACACGATGATCTAAATTCCATCCATCTTCCCACAAATGATATGATTCTGTTTTTACTACCTTTTCTTTTCTCTTTTCCTTCTTTCCTTCCTTCCTTCCATTCTTCCTTCCTTCCTTCTTTCCTTCCCTCCTTCCTTCCTTCCTTCTCTCTCTCTCTCTTCTTTTATTTCTGTTTTTGTTTTTTTTGAGACAGCCTTGCTACACAGCCCAGGCTGGTCTCAAACTCATAATCCTCCTGGCTCAGCCTCTGAGTGCCGAGATTACAGGTGTGTATTACTGAGGCAGGATAGGAAGATAGGGAAATTTGGGGACACAGAAAGGGAAAGGGCTTTCACCCCAGAATCTGGTTTGAATCTCACCAGCCAAGAATCAAGAACTTTGACACAACTACCAAGAAGACTGCTGTGAGGACTCCCTACATAGAGACATTATTTTTGAGAGACATTTTAAATAATGAAAATGTTAAAATAGCAATAAGCCATGCTTGGAGTCAAAATGCACACAATTTTTAAGTTTTGCTTTCCCCTCTGTATTTCTGTGCTTCTTTAAGACATGCCCAGGTAACTCCCTCGTTACTCTTTTTATAAGCCCATATGATGTATAATCTCATTTTACTAAAGGGAAGTTCCCCCAACAGAAAGACCTAAACAACGGGACTTCTTTTGATTTTATTGGCATATCCCCAGCCTATGACAGGGGCCCTTTTAGGCTCATATCACCCTAGATGCCCAGAGATAGGCACTCAGTACTGACATCACCCAGGGCATGCCCTAGGTTAAATAAAACCAGAGGGAACATGTGCATTGCTGTCTTTTTGGTTTCCTCCTCTTCGCTCTCTGGGTAAGTCCTCATCTGTGTCTTGGATACCTATCTCTCTCTCTCTCTGAGTACCCATATGTCTTCCAAAGTATATACTTAATAAACTCTATATCTCTATTTCACTCTAACTCTCCTGAAATTCTTTTCTTTGATGAAGCCAAGGACCCAGCTTAACCTGAGTGGAGGACCCAACTAGGGGAACTCCTCAGGCGAGGCGGGCACACTGAGCTGTACCTCTCTGCTGTGCTATGACATTACCATGCCCTCTTCTTGCTCTTCACTCTTAACTATTGCAAATTAGTGATTTTAAAGCTTCTATTTCTACTGAGATCCTTTATCACATCCTCCCACCCCTATATATGTCACAGGGTTATCTTTTGCTTTGGAAAACCAGTTCTTTAGGAAATCATATTAAGCAGTTAGAGACAAGGGATCATAAGGTGATTGCAAGGATGAAATGTGGAGCCATACTCTATAACTTTTAATTCCTGTGCCACCAATTGCTGGCTGTGGGTCACTGAGCAGGCCAATTAGTGGGTTTGAGCCTCAGTTTCTCATTTCTATAGTGGGTTAAGAAGAGCACCTGCTTCATTAGAGGTTTTGTGAGGACTAAATGAGAGGATGCAAGCAAAACAGTCTTCCCGGAGCCAGCACACAGAGAGCCCTCTGTGAGTGTCTGCAGCGGCTCCCACCTATTACTAGCCATTAACTGTACCACTTTTGATGACTATTTCTAGGAAGAGAGTTATGTTTCCTCTTTTCCTTTCTACAACACAAGAGACTTATTGAACATGAAACACTGTGGTCGAAGGGCAATTTAGGAATGAAAGAATCTCTAGACCTCATCACTCTAAACCTCTAAGTTTTACTCACAGTTTTTGAAAACCACTGTTAAATCACTTGGTATTTTGATCACAGCATAATATGCACTATTTTCAAAAGCAGACAGGTTACCAAATGGGCCCTTAAGTTACATATTTACATGTACGGAGAGAAAAGTTTTGTTCCTTTTTAGGGGTTCATGCCATTCCTGGTTTATAAATTGATTTCCTTTTCCTATTCAAATCCAGCCAGTTCACATTCCTGCATAACTTTATGGTTATTGGTGTCTCTGTGGAAACAAACCCCTAGGAAGTGGTATTTCCCAGCCAAAGAGCTTCTCCGTAAGTCTTCCTGGCAACACGACAGGAGGGTGTTTCAGGTCCATAAAACCCATAATTTCAGCATGATCATCAGATAATAAGGATAATAGCAGAGTTGTAGAAATTTAGGAGTAGAAGAACATTAGATCCCATGTAGGCTGACCCCCTCATTTTACAGATGAGTAAATCCCTTCTATGACAACTATGTCTCACAGTCCTAAAAGGGTTTTCACAGATTATATCATTTGCCTCCTCGACAACCTTTGAGATGTGGGAGGGTAGGTATTATTTATGTCTACTTTGCAGATGAAGAAACTGAGGCTTTGGGAAAATAAATGACATGGCCAAGCCTGAAAGAAGTCAGTCAGCTGATGGCACATCTGCAATTAAAGCTTCAGACTGCCTTGGGTGCCTTCGGAGCCACTCAGACTCCAAGTCTCTCAGCCTTCACGCCTTTGGGCTTTGAACTCTTTGGACTTTTAAAATCTAAGTTCCTCAACGTAATACATGAGGCCCTCCTGGCTGAGCTTTGTTCATCTCAGCCTCATCTTCTGCCATGCCTAGTTTCTGCTTTTTTTTCCCTAGAAATTCTATGAATGTCTTTACATCTGCAAGTTATCTTTGTCTGACCCCCACTTCCATCTCACCTTCTCCCCTAACCAACTCCCTTTAAGAATGAACTTGAGGTGCTCATCATCTTTCTTCAGCCCCGGCATCCCCAGCCACAGTCCTAGAAAACATGAGCCTGCATACTACAGGACTTTACCCAAATCTGCTTTTTCCACAGTGCCCATAGTTCTCCACGGAGAGAGGGGAGATTGAAGAGGCGTGTGGATCTAAAAGGGAGAGAGGCCGTGAAGCACCAGAGAGACTGAGAGGAAAGCAAACACAGAAGGAAAGTGTCTTTTTGTCCTGGTAACTGTGCAGTCACCTGGTTCCAGATCCTACCAAGGCTCCAATGAGATATTTCTGTATAATTCACCAACATCCCCTTTGGCTGTGGTCTGCTCCTAGGTCAGCTCTTAAAAAGTAAACAAAACCCTACTTAAAAAGTAAACAAAGCACTTGCCAATTCTTAAGGTGTAAAAATACTCCCACCGTGGCATGTTGCATGCACATGTGATACCACGGAAGGTAAACATATGCACAGATCATGCAGGGTTTCGAACCTGAGAAAAATTGGGTTCAGGTTTGAGTGCACTCTCAAAATGTTAAAATTTAGAGGGTTTGGGTTGAGTTTCGGTTCAGGTTTAAATTTTAAACCTGTGTGTAGATTGCTGTGTTGTTAGGTGCTGTTGAGTTGGGTCCAACTCATAGCGACCCTGTGTACAAGAGAATGAAACACTCCCTGACACTGTGCCATGCCTGACACCATGTCAGTGCTTCTCTGCTATTCATAGGGTTTCAATGGCTGATTGTTTTGGGATTGTTTGAACAGTGTGTTGCCAGGTCCTTCTCCCTTTTTTGTGGCATTAGGGATCGAAATTGGACCTCAGAGAGTGCAGAGAAGCATGCTACCACTAAATTAAACCCCAGCCCTATGTATAGATAGACAAATACAATTTTTCTCAATTATTTTTCTATTTTTAAATAGCTAATGATACAAAGGGGCTGGGATTTAGCTCAGTTGGTAGAGCACCATTCTGCAGTCTCTGAGGTCCAGGGTTCAATTCCTAGCACCACAAAAATGGGAGAAGGACAGGGCAATCCACTCTAGAGGCAATTGTGAAATAATGAGCCATTGAAAACCCTATTGAGGGTTGCTATGAGTCAGACATGACTCCATGGCGCACAACAACAACAACAACATACAAAAAAAAAAAAATTAAAAGCTGAACCTGAATCGCTGAATCCACCCAATTTTTCACTGGATTTGAGTTCAGGTTCAAGTTCAGTTTCAGGTTCAGAAAAAAAAAAAATTAAGAAAAAAGCTTGAATCAGAACAGGTTCAGGGTTGAGGTTTGGGTGCAGTTGGAAGCCCTGCTCTCTCCACATAGGATTTAAACCCAAACCTGAACTGAATCTGATCCCTCCAAATATTAACATATTGAACTCACACCTGAACCTGGACTCAAGTTTTCATGGATTGAAATCTTAATATTTGTGAGCTCAAACAAGCTAGCTCTAGCACACCACTGCCCTTGGTTTGAGCTAAAGTGAGTGGATTTCTGCTCATTGCAAACAAATGTTATAGGAAATTAATACACCATTGCTTGTCTAGTTTATTTACATCAATAAAGAAAAAGTCACTCTGTCTATTGAATCATGATATAGTGCTGTAAGGACAATTTAGTATAGTGTGAGAAGTTGGTAGCACCACCCTTTGTTCATTGGACACTTCCCTGTATCTACTCCTCTGTGATTGCAACTTATCTTGCCTTTCCTTAAGTTGCTTGCCTATATGTGATAGGCAATTCTTTTTTTTTTTTTTTTTTTTTTGGTATCTTGTTGTTGTTGTTAGGTGTTGTCCGACACATAGCAACCCTCATAGGGTTTTCAATGGCTGATTGTTTCGAGATTGCCTTGGGAGTGGATTACCACATCCTTCTCCCATTTTTGCAGTGCTGGGAATCGAACCTGGGACCTCAGAGACTTCAGAGTGGTGCTTTACCAACTGAGCTATATCCCAGCCCCTTTGGTATCTTGGTAACCAAATATAGCACAGCTTCATTAAGTTGTGGGTTTTCTTTCTTTCTTTCTTTCTTTCTTTCTTTCTTTCTTTCTTTCTTTCTTTCTTTCCTTCTGTACTGGGGTGTTGACCCCAGGGCCTCATGCATGCTTTGCAAATGCTCTACCACTGAGCCACTCTGTTGTCCTTAGATGCTGTTGAGATGGGTCAGACTCATAGAGACCTTCATAGGGTTTTCAACAGCTGGTTGTTTTAGGAGTGGGTTCCAAGTCCTTCTCCTGTTTTTGTGGTGCTAGAGATTGAATCCATGTCCTCAGAGAACAGCACTCTAGCAACTAAGCTAAATCCCAGCCCACTGAGCCACATATCAGTCCTGTTCTTACTCTTCACACTTTTATCTTGAGACAGGGTCTTGCTAAGTTATGCAGGCTGTCTCTAGCCTTGAATTTGCAACCCTCTTGCCTCCGCTTCCTAAGTCCCTGGGATTACAGGCATGCATCACCATGCCCAGTATGGGTATCTTCTTTTCTTGAGTCTAGTAAAACCACTTATCTTGTGGTGGTACAGTGGCCATTTCTCTAATGGTAAGCAACGGCTTTCTTAATATCTAATGTAAGCCTTTAAACTGTATTTCTAAGCTTTTTTGGGTAGACATAATTTACTGTTAACACCAAATCATAGGTAATTTTCTTAAAGATATTTTAAATGTCAATTAAACTCCTCGTGTATAGGACAAACATTTCAAATAACCCAAGTGAACTGATGACAAAATGCCCAAGATTGCTTCTGGGCTGTCAATGACAACTATGTCAAGGCAACCTGCCTAGCTCAGAGCTATTCTTTGTCTCTGTCACTTAGAGGATGCACCCCTTTTTCAGAGCTATTGTAATGTGGAAAACAAAGTGCCTCTCAGAGTCAGTGAAACATAAGGGTCTTTGCTACAGGAAGAACTTGCCTAAGCTAGCTATCATCTCTTCCAAAAAGCCTCTCTCTCCTAACCATCCTACACCTTTTTTTGGGGGGCTGGGTGGGGTTTGGGGGTTGAACCCAGGGCCTCATTTGCATGCTTTGGAAGTGCTGGACCACTGAGCTGCTCCCCCAGCCCATTTTTTTTTTACTTTTTGAGACAGGGTCTGGCTAAGTTACGCAGACTGCCTCTAGTCTCCAACTTGCAATCCTGCGGCCTCTGCCTCCCCAGCTGCTGTGATTACAGGTGTGCGATGCCACACCCGGCTCCTCCCCGTTTTTCTATGAGCTGGACTGAATACCCCTCTGTGTGCTGCCATATACTCTGTGCGTGTCTGAATTTTCACACTTGGCGAATGTGTGCTGATGGTCTGCTTTCCTGGGGATGGGTGCTTGGGAACTTCCCACTCTATCCTCCCATGGCAGAGAAGGAAAGAGATCATCCCTCTTATGCCTCATCTGACAAGGGCGTGAATCCTGCTCAGGAGGGCTCCACCTTCATGACCTGATTGCTTTCCGAAAACCTCCTAATGCCATCACATTGAGGACTAGGGCTTTCAATTAGGAACTCTAGTGGGAAACAGACATTCAGCCTGGGGCTGAAACGAAGTCATACTGATATTCAAATGGATATTAGTGGCATCATGATCAAACCCTCCCAGGCAGCTTTCTGCCTTTCAGAAGGGTAAGAATGAGTTGAGTCACAGAAGGGTCTCCACAGGAATTTCAGGCTTCAGTAGGGCTATTTTGAACCAGGGTGCTTTTCAGAATCCCTCAAATCATGCCATTTAAATGGTTACATGGAATCACTTTTTACCTTAATTTGGGGCCTGGGTGTACTAAGTCACACAGTGAGGGAATCCTGGATCATCAGGGGCTTCTACTCTCCCATTTTTGAGCTCTTTTATTCTGCTTTTACAGGGCTGGGCTGGGCAAGGAGCCAGCATCCCAAAACTGTAGGTGGTCCTCTCCAATCTGTAAGGAGGCCACAAGAGAAAACCATGTTTCCGGTTTGCTAAAACCCAACGCAAGTCACTGGATATCCTGAGTGTTTACGTTTTCCTTAAGTGAGGGAAAGAATCTCTTCCAGAATGGAATTCTGACTCTCTTTCATGAAGGCATCTTATTTCCCCACTCTTTATTTTCAAAACTTCCCAAAATAAAAATCACCTCTGGCATTTTCTTTTCTCACAGTACTTTTCCCCCTACATACAGCTTTACCTCTCATGGTCTAACCTGAATGAAGTAGGAAAGCTGAAGAAGGAAATACCAATTATTGTTACTAATTAAACAAACAACAGCAATTCAAATAATGCAGTTTTCCTGGTGTTGGTGTCTTGCATCCTGGGATATTGGAAGAAATATCAAAGGGTTGGAAAGTGGGGACTGTTCCAACTGCTTGTGTCTGTGATTTAAGGCTCAGACAGAGGTGGGTGGGAGATTTCTCCCCTGCTTTGCAAAGGCAGAAACCTCTGGTAACGCTTCACGTCCAGGGACGTGTGGATAAGAAATCTCAAGAATGAAATATTTATAACCAAACATGGAGCAAAGAAAGGAACAAGGGTGGAATTGGGCTGTTTTAAATGAATCCTGACTACAAAAAGGAGGCAGCTTCCAAATTTTGTAAGCGATCAGTGACTAGCTGGAATTTTTCATTTCTTGGCGTGGTGAGAAGTTAAATTTAAAGAACCATCTACATTTACATGTTAAAAGCAAATAAATTCAGCCTCACCACTTTGGTGAGACTGGGGCTGCTGAATGTTCTTGGAGCTTTTGGGATGATAAAATTTCATGACTGGGGAAAAATATTTCAGTCATTTCCTTAACTCTAATAGTTTCCATCCATAACTTCAAAAGGGAAGGTAAGAAATGACAAATGGATGTGATGAGACATCTGCTTTTGAACCTTTCTGAGTGATGCTTTGAATGGTGCCAATAATAGGCATGTAGGGAAGGGCTGGCACTCAGTTCTCACTCATTAACCTGGAACTTCTTCTGCGTGACCCCTTGTGCATATCAGGGCTTGATACAACCTCCAGATGAACAAAGAGATTTCTTTCCTTTTAGTATAAGCTACCTAGTTCCTATGAGAAAGGTACTGGGCCCTATAATTATAATTCTGACATTCATCAGGTGTCTGGTAGGAGCTGGGCATGTTATAACTATTGTCCATCGTTCTAACAAATCCCATTACACAGATGTGTAAACTGAGATCAAGGGAGTTCGAATAACCCAGACAGTAGAACTAGGATATAGCTAAGCCATGATTTGAATAAATTCTTCTCTGACTCCAAAACTTACATTCTTTCCTTTACAATATATTGCCAAGTAAACTTGCCAGCCTATGATAGAATAAGGCTTTGGTTAAGTGTATTTGAAACACAAAAATGAATGAGAATTTGAGAATATTATCAGACAGATGCTATTACAATGTCTCTGGGGAACCCAGAAATCAGTAAAAATTAATTACAAAAGAAAAATAAAGGTATCATTAGTGTTACCTTCCTCCTTCTCTTCCTCCTCCTCCCCCTCCTCCTCTTCCTCCCCCTCCTCCTCTTCCTCCTCCTCCTCTTCTTCCTCCTCCTCCTCGTTTTCTTTTTTGGCAGCACTGGAGATTGAATTCAGAGCCTCATGCATGCTAGAGAAGCACTTTACCAAAAAGCTACATCCCCAGTTTGAAGGTGTCATCAGTAATGTTTTAATTTCTGCTTGGGTTCAAATCACCTATCTTGACACATCCTGCTATTGCCCACTCTCTCTCCTCCCACCTCCAGGGTTGTGTAGGCTCCTCACGTGGATTCTAATCTACACACTGGCCTCAGAACCTCACACTTTGAATCTCCAGCCTGGAGCCCCACCATGCTCCATGCCCTAACCCTCTGGGCTTTTAGAATTCTCCTCCTGGGAGACATGCTCAAACCATGGCTGTACTTTGTCCATTATTCCTATTAATCGCTTCTTTTGACAATCGCCAGCCAGCCCCTTCCCGATACACATTGCCAACATATATAGATTCTGGGAAGCTGTCAGGAAAAGGCTGAATATTCCTGCAGTGGAGTCTTTGGTTCTCAGGGTAGGCAGCCAGTTGACAGGCCAGTAGGGTGGAGTCAGGTAGTCTAATGGCTTCAGTCCAGGGCAGATTTCCTTGGGTGTCTGGCTGCTTCTAAGGAATTTGACCCTTCCTTTCCATTTTGCTCTGGCTGCTGCAGGACCCTCCCAACCAGTGTCTGCTTCCCCTCTTCTCCATGCTGATTGCCAAAGCCAAAGCAATCTTTGAACACTATAAATCAATTTCCTGCTTTAGACCTTTCAGTGGCTTGCACTGAAACACAAACTGTTCAGCTCTGCCTGCAAGGTCCTGACAGTTCTGGCCCTTGCTAACTCATATCCTACCACCTCTTCCTTGATTACAGCATTGTTATCTTCTCACTTTTTCCTGAACATGCCAAGCCCTTCCTGTCCTCAAGACCTGGGCACTGGCTCTTTCCTCTGCCTGGATCATCACCATTTTCACCCTCTGTTCTCAGCTCCAGTGCTGCCTCCTGGGCTAGCCCTTCTCCGACCACCTCATTCGACATGGCAAACCTCCTCCTCCTCCTCTGATCACTCTGTTCCCTGATCATTTCCTCATAGCACTTTCTGCCGACTGCAATTCTCTCATTTATATATGGATTGATCTTTCCTGGCTTCTTTTCTTTTTTTGTCTATTGTTTCTATTAAGGTGTGAGGATGGGGACTTTGTTTTGATCATGCTGTGCCTTTATAAGGGAACACAAGAGGTATTTAATAAATAATTGCTGAACAGCCTAAGGTCTTAAATTATTTGTTCTTTTGTCTTTTACAACTTGCTGTGTCCTTTAGGACGAGACTCTGAATCCACATCTTTTGGGAAGTCTCCCCATTTCTGGTCTGATTATATAAAAATCCCCTCTGTAAATTTGTACCAGCTTTCTTGGGCAGAGTGTGTTCTAAACAGAATCGGATACACTACGAGAATTTCCAAGTGTCAAATAATAAATGGAAACCAAAGGCAGATTATATTGCTATGGATGGTCGCCATTCTGTTAAGTCCAGCCATGGCCCCTATATACCACTGTTCAGCCAAGTCGCTAACAGCAGTAGATATTTTGGATCTCACAGATTTTTTTGGATAACTGACTCCAAGTATGGCTCAAGTTTAATACCTTTTCTCTGGCTTCTCTTTCAGTTCTTAAGACCGGATATTACATAAACCTAAAATTCCAAAATATGTCCCTCTGATATTCATTACTAAAAACAGTAAATTCTAGAAGTATGATTTACCTTAAGAGGAATTTAAATTGCTTTTACTTGTATGGTGCTATTTCCCTTTTTCTTTTCTTTTCTTTTCTCCCTTCAGGCAGGAAGTTTTCTTTCTTTTTTTTCAGTTCTTGTGGGTTGAACCCAGGGCCTTTTACATGCTAGTGCTCTTACCCCTGAGCCATACGGCCAGCTCCCTCACTTTTATAAATTTTTTGAGAAAGGCTTCCACTCAATTGTGCAGGCTGCCTCTGGCCTTGAATTCACAATCCTTCTGCATCTCTGGGATTATAGGTGTTCACCATGGTGCTAAACAGGAGTATGTTTTTTAATGGAGAATTGAAAGGGCCAGTTAATTTCTGTAAATGTCTTATAACATTTTCCCAGGTAAACTTATATACACAAACAGACTCATGTCTTTGGATTATCCGACTGGCTCAGCGTTCCTTCACATCACGCTATTGCAGTCATCAAATACGAGCTTCTTTTCTTCCTCATCTACTCTACATACCTTATCTTTACAATTTAAAACTGTCGGGTTTTCAAGGAAGGAGTGACCCTCATTTTTCAGAGATGGAAATCAGTTCAGGGTGATCAGATCCCCCAAATGCGTCCTGCTTGACCAGGCCGGGGTCTTAGAGACGACTACCTCACTGTATCACTGTCACATGTGGTTTTCCTATAAAATTTGATAATCCTCCACAATATGATCATTAAAAGGGATGGTTACAGCTCATTGTGGATGCATTAGTGCAGTTAACAAGCTGCCAGAGAGTTATTTTCATGTAGAACAATGACTTCTGAGGTTGTTTTTTTTCATAAAAATTCTCTTATTTTCTTTCAGTGTGCATTCCCTTCACTTAAGGATGCGTGGCCAGTCAGCTTGTGATCTTCCTTAGATAGACAGCATGTTAATATGGAGTTCATTAGGTTCTAAAAGCAATGGCTGTTCAGGTTTCAGTTCACCTGTGTAGCCTCATCATGGGCAGATTTAGAGGACCCCGCCCCTGGGTTTCAAGATGTTGACAATAGCGCAAAGCTCCCTCCTTTAACACTATCTCCAAGTACCATAAATTACCCAGGAAAGTTTTGTGCATAGAGGTTTGAGTACATTTGTGGAAGGTATTTGTGAAAATCAGATAAAATAAATTAAATCATATTTCAAAGCCAAGTCCTGAAACTTCTATGGCAATGCAGTTGGAACATCCAACATTACTTGAAATATGTGAGTTACAACTAGACAGAAAACATTTTCCCCTAACTTATTATAGTGAAGTTTAGGTAGAGAGAGATTATTTGGCTTGTCCAAATTCCAGAACAAAATGCTGTCACACACCTTTTGCTGAACCAAGGATGATATTTTCCTTTTTTTAAAAGAAACATTTTGTTCTAATGTACATCATGAACTTAGACACAGGAAGAAAACTATTTCCTTCTAAAACAACCAGGATATATATTTAATGCCTGGTCATTTTTGTTTCACATCCGAATGGCTATTACTAGGGTAATAATTCACTTATGGGTATATGTATAAACTTATAAAAATCCAGTTTAGAGTTTCTTGCATCATTTTATTTTATTCTCCCAACAACTCTAAGAGAATTATTTTCTTTCCTTACAATAGAGGAGACTGAGGAAGGGAGCAATTAAGTGGCTTGCTGCAGACCACCCAGTGCATCGGTAACAAAGGATTGGAATCATGCCTTCACCTGGGATCCATATCACCTCCTTCCCACTGCTGCCCTTCAGCACAAGATTTGCCCCTCATTGTGAGATCCCTTTGCTAGAGTTCTCTGAAATGTTTAAAATGATAAAAGAGAAAGTGCTAATCACATTATCACTTTTGAGCCCTACTTGCCCTGAAACTCCTGGTAACAAATTTCTAACAAATTTGTTTTGTTAATGAATTGTGCGAGATAATCCTCTGGATAACAAGCTGCTAAATAACAGGAGGGCTGGGATTTAGCTCAGTTGGTAGAGCGCCACTCTGCAGTCTCTGAGGTCCTGAGTTCAATTCCCAGTACTGCAAAAATGGGAGAAGGACCTGGCAATCCACTCCCAAGGCAATCCAGAAAGAGTTGCCATTGAAAACCCTATGAGGGTCGCTATGAATCCCATATGGACTCGATGGCACCTAACAACAACAGATAACAGGAAGTCCCATTCTTTGACATCAAAGTATGTGAAACCTACAGTTGGTCATCTGGGGAGGAAAAAAAGGAAACTGACTGAATAGTT
This sequence comes from Pedetes capensis, assembly GCA_007922755.1. Classification (NCBI taxonomy): domain Eukaryota; kingdom Metazoa; phylum Chordata; class Mammalia; order Rodentia; family Pedetidae; genus Pedetes; species Pedetes capensis. Next base: position 18,845 of record VMDO01000774.1, on the reverse strand, counting down.
TCAAAGTTTTTCTTTTCCCTGTTTTGGTTACTCAGCAGCCTCTCTGTCTCTGTATTTCTGTCTCTGTGCCTGTCTCTGTCTCTCTGGCAGTAGGACAAATGGACACAGATACATCATGGAATAATGTGGCCATTTTACCACATGATAATACACAATTTGCTTCTGGCATGTTGGAAGATAAGTTTTGTCAGCCTAACCTTCAGCTTTCTCTGTTATTCATAGGGTTTTCAGTGGCTAATTGTCTTGGGCGTGGGCAGTGTGTTCCTTCTCCCTAGTCTTTCTTAGTCTGGAAGCTCGGGTGAAAGCTGTCCACCATGGGTGACCTGCTGATATCTAATACTGGTGGCATAGCTTTCAGCATCACAGCCACAAGCAAGCTGCCACAGTATGGCAAATTGACAGACAAGTGACACAATGGTTGCAACAATGGCCTTAAACATAAAAAAGGTCCTATGCATGGCACAGTGTTTGGAGAATGTTTCATTCTGTTGTACAGGGTCACTATGAGTCAGACCTGACTCCATGGCACCTAACGACAACAACAATCTTCAACTTGGTCCTATTCAAACTGCTTCTTACAAAAATAAAAGGAAGTGTCATGATGATACAACATTGGAAAAGCTTTTCAAGATGGAGCCATGCAGCCATTAGGAAGCAGGACTCAGGCACATCTTCAGCTGCTGCCTGGACATATGAACTTTGGTCACTGTCACCCTTTGTGGCATCTAGAACAGATAATTACTCTGTGCCAGGGACTCAAGATGCGTATCAAAAAGTTGTAGGACTCTGGTTTTATGGACACTTTTACTGAGTAGACACATTCTTTTGTTTATCTATCAGTCACGTAATATGTCCCTGTCACACACCTGTTTTAGACTCCAACAGAAGTTTCCCCATTAAAGAATTTTTACTGCTTTGTAATAAATTGATACTATTTGCTTAATATAAGTGCTCACCTTTTCTGCTTTCTTTGGAACACTGACTTAGAGCTACATGAATCTGTGTTTCCCAAACTCCAATTCCTAGGATACTCAAAGTCCTTTTTACTTCTGCAACTTCTGTGTTTGAATTGATTGGCACTCTCTCTCAAGGTATCATACAGATGAATTTGTCTATGCTTTACAATTGTACAGACTTAGCGGGGCCTGGGTTTGTGGTGCCTGGGTGGCTATGTGAGTATATGAACATGCTCAGAAAGGCCTGTACTTGGTTGATAATCTGTTCCTGCAATTTTAAAATTCTGGATGCATTTGAAAAAGGGATTGAATTTCCATTTGCACTGAGCCCAGTCACTTCTGCAGTTGGATCCTGCTTTGTACTTTAGGATGTTAACCTCTGGGACTAGGGTATTAGCCTCAGGGACAGGATCTGGCTAAGTCACAGCATGGCCAGATTTTAGACTTCCCTAAAAAACAGACTGACACAAGGCCTACAGATCCAAGAGAACATGGGGTCAGGATCTAGAGGCCTTGAAGGCTCATGGCACGTGGGCCACAGAGATTGCATCTGCAGCAAGGTCAGAGGAACTGTCTGCCCTGGCAGAGGCGCTCCATCTTACTTGAAGCCAGGGAGGTAGAGACCTGATGCTGTACCCACGATGCCCCCAGGAATGTAATCGAAGGCTTTTAGTTTGGGATCCTCTCCCACAAAGCTCCTTCATCTCCATGCTTAACAGCGTGCTGGTACAGACAGATAAGAATCAGATTCCATATGTGACAGTCAAGAGCCTAACTTTGGAAATTTTTGTTTGTTTGTTTGTTTGTTTATTTATTTATGCAGTACTGGGGGTTGAACCCAGGGCCTCCTGCCTGCATGCTCTGCAAGTGCTGGACCACTGAACTGCCATCCCCAGCCCATTTTTTCACTTTTTGAGACAGGGTCTTGCTAAATTATGCAGACTGCCTCTGGTCTCGAACTTGGGATCCTCCTGCCTTCGCCTCCCGAGTTGCTGGGATTACAAGCGTGCACCACCGTGCTCGGCTTTGTCATTTTATTTTTGAAAGCATTTTTATTTTTAACTTTTTAGCCTTTTTACTAGTTACAAATTAATGTCAATTGAGAAACACAATATTTCATTATCGATGAGCAAAAAAATTTAAAATCTCCCAGAGTCCTATTCCTCAGAGAAGATAATTATTATATCTTAATGCACATACATACATATATATTCCATAAAGGGAACAAAATGAGATTGTTCTCCCCCCTCCCCCGTCCCCATCTCTAGGGTTATTATAGTCCAAGTTGGCCTGGAGTTCAGGATCCTTTTGATTCAGACTCCTATGAACACTCAGTTTGTAGGTTGGTGAGAGGTTGTGATTCACACCTTTAAAAAGCTCTTTCCTCTCTTTCCTGGCTCCAGAATTACAAAGGGTCAATAGGATGGAGGTGTAAATGGTAGCAGTTTTTATGGTTTGTAGTCTAGGCAATGAGTATGGTGTTGAAAATTATCCTAAAGAGATTACAACCAAGAGGTTGTCCAAACATTCTATTTGCCTGTAATTGCATCTTATAGTTATATATAACTGGATGATCACAGGGTGATGAATCAGGATTTTAAAAAATTGCACTAAAACCACATCTTGTAATTTGAAAAGGCAAAACAAGGCAATTTATTTTTTGCTCCTTATTTAATCAGTAGTAATTATTGGTGTGTTTGTGTTCTCTATCCCCTCCCCTTTCAGGTACCCTTTACATTTTTCTTTTCTGTCGTGTAATGAAGCAGAAGCTGAATAATATGTCTGACCATCCAAAACTGAGTTCTTAACCTTTGGCTTCACCTACATATAAAAATTTCAGCTCAGATCTCTTCTATGTTTACAAACACTGAGTCTCCTAATCCCCAAGTCCATGTGTGTCTCAGACTTCTCTTTGGAGAACCCATATGTAATCCTCCACCATAAAGCAGGCTTGTATCTGGGCTTCTGGACAAAGTCACTAAGAGGGAAACACAAGTACATCTATGAGACGCACAGCTGGAATTTCATATTTATGTTTTCCATCAGCAAAGATATTAAACTAGAGGTGCTACATGGAGAATAGAACTAGAACTTTGCCAAATTATTCAAGATTACAAACATGGCGCACACCTGTAATCCCAGTGGCTCGGGAGGTGGAGGCAGGGGGATCCCAAGTTCAAGACCAAAGGCGTCTGCATAATTTAGTGAGACCCTGCCTTAAAAAGTAAAAAAATGGGCTGAGGGTGCAGCTCAGTGGTCCACCACTTACAGAGCATGGAAGCGTGAGGCTCTGATGTCAACCCCCAGTACCGCAAAAAAAAAAAAAAAAAAAAAAAAAATTACAGAGATTTTCTAGTATGTGGATGTGTGATGTGCAACACCTTTGCAGAAAGCTCTCCCTTGGTGTTATCTATACTACTGCAGGAACACGTTCTAATGTCCGGAAGAACTATTACCTACCAATAGGCTGGTAATCATTTTCCATAAGTAGATGCTTGAGTCAGTGGTTTGTTTATTTTCCTACACAAAAATGCGATGGATTACACAATCTCTACAGTGGGCAGTCTTAGAATTCCCATGGTACAATGGCTCATTCTTTTACAATGCATTAGATATGAGTTAACAATTTATCACTAATAATAGTGTACATTATTTTCTTGTTCCTATCCCTTCTTTTCGGTCCTCTATCCCATACTCCTATTTTCTTTTTTAGCTCCTTACATACTTTTCTGTAAGAATTTATATCTCCTTAGTTTCCTTTGTAATGACTCCAACACATTGCCTTGTGTATTTGCGATTTTTGCTTAGCTTTTTTCTCCTGTTTTTTTCCACTTAAGTCATGTTTACTTTCATTTTTCTCCCAATGATCTAATTTCTCTCCATGCCCATCACATTTAATTGAGGTTTGCTGCATGATTAAGATGAAAAAAGTCTTTTCCTCTCATGCTTAAATAGGAAACGGCACACTATCTGGTCTCAGCTTATCCTAGATTACTGCTGCCTCTCTTGAATAGGATCCCAGCTTTTTCTTTAAGACCCTGCTCAAGGGACAGCTTTATGTTCTGTATAGAACACATAAGGGACATGGAGGCAAGATTTGGTGTTGTGAGTTCTCAGTGTTACTTTCTTAAACATGATGGAGTGTCTCTATCATTAGGCTCACTTCTTTCTCGCTCACTCTTTGCAATTCACAGATATTTTGGGCTAGAATTTACCCTGCGAGGTCAAAGCGGAAACCAGTATCCCTAAATTTGCTAATCAGACTCCAATGGATTTTTTTCTTTTACAATAGAGAGTATGTTGTTGTTGTTAGGTGCTGTTGAATCGTGTCTGACTCATAGCGACCCTTATAGCATTTTCAGTGGCTATTTTGAGATTGCCTTGGGAGTGGATTGCCAAGTCCTTCTCCCATAGTAGAGAGTATGTTGTTGTCGTTAGGTGCCATCGAGTCATATCCAACTCATAGCGATCCTGATAGGGTTTTCAATGGCTGACTCTTTCGGGATTGCCTTGGAAGTGGATCACCACGTCCTTCTCCCATTTTTGCGGTGCTGGGAATCAAACAGGAGACCTCAGAGACTGCAGAGTGGTGCTCTACCAACTGAGCTAAATCCCAGCCTGTCAGTAGAGAGTATAGGTAAGGTTTATTAGAAGGTAGTGCATCGTTAAGGAATAATTACAGAGAAAACTGAGGCACCTGAAGAAGCTTAGGAAAACTTGGAATGAAATTTAAAAAGGGAGAGGCAGTTCCCTGTGTGAATCTGCATAAGGATATTTCTATCACCAGGGAAAGGTACAGTCAGAGAGAACAAAGTTAAGCAGGATTCTAGAGGGAAAAGTACCTTAGATAGAAAAGACGGCAGGCCTGAGAGACGGGAGAGGTGTCTACACGGTTGCTAGAGAACAGGAGAAAAGACCAAAGGGTAAGAAGTGGAGCAGAAGGAAGAAAAGAAGAAAGGAAAGACAGCCAGACTCCCCAAAGGATTTTATAAAGGAGATATTAAACTCAAATTATCGCTCCAGGAGCCTCTCATTTGTGGAGTAAGTAGAATTGGAAGAGGCACTGGAAAAGGCTGCTGGCACAGGGAATAGTTATAAGCTGTGGTTGTCATGGCAGCTTTTATGGCTGGACTGTTCGCCTTGTCTGGGGACTCTCTGGAACATAAACATCCAGGTGAAGGGGGCATCTTATGCTTTTTGCCATGTTGTTCAGGCCCATTCCTGAGTGAATATGGTGGGGTGTATAAAATAAATTCTAAAATGAGGACTATCTCACGCTCTCCAGTGAGTCACTTCCTTACTTTCATTAATTGGCTTAAACCCAACTCCAGAACAGAAGACAATTCTTATGCATTTGTTCACAGCAAAGAGACCTAACACAAAATTTAAGCAATAAAAGCTGCCAGCCCAAAGGAGAGACTAGTAAGAGAATAAGACAATATTCCATTAAATCAGTCTGACAATATATTTCATATTTTGAAAGCATCTTTGCCTTTTACAACATTCATACGTTGGTTAAGAATATTTGGATGGATCTATGGTACTTGGATATAAAGCAGATAGATATTCTTTTTATTATTTTCCCTCTACTCTAATAGTTTTCTTAGAAAAAAAAATTTTGTGCTTGCTATTTTCACAGTAGGATGGACTGAAGCTCTATTATACACAAATACTCTGTAATAAGATGTGACTCACCTCTCCACTTCATTGTAAAAGTCGAAAAGGCAGTAACTCAAATGTGTGGTTGACTGCGTAATTGCCCAGTACAGTCTTTATTGAAATTATCCTGCAATCTAGAAATTAGAAGTGAAATAATCCATGAAGTCATCCTGATTCAACCATTTTAGGCCAGGGTAAGAGTATCTTCTGAGGCAGTTTTTCAATTAGCTTTGTTATTACCAGTCATACACTTGCTCTGATTATTAATTTACCAAATTTTTACTCTAACTAGCTGCAAAAGTATAGATCACATCACTAAGAGGCACAGTGAATCCCCTGAGGTGAAGTAGCATTTAGTTTTCAAAGAAAAAACAGATGGGAGGCCAGTCCAGAAAACTAGGCAGGTTAAGGATAGTTCATGAAATTTGCCTTGCCATTGTCTTGTGGAGTAGCAAGGTTTATCACAGGAGAGATTTGGTCCAGACATGGTGCTTGAGCTACAGGAGAAAGCTCTACATATCTGATGGATCCCTGAGCCATCACCACCCTTCCAGTTGCCATTACTGGGCATGTGAAGACCAGGAGGAGCCAGGGAAGGATATCTGATTAGGTGGACTGGACAATGTCAATGGTACAATTAATTCAGGTGAGCATTAGGTCTAAAAATGCAGGTCTGATTGTGGCTTCCCATTCTCTCAGATGGTCTCCAGATCTCAGTACATCAAAGGAGACCATGAAGATTTTACTCCAGTAGACAGTGATGGTGCACACTTGTAATCCCAGCATCCAGGAGGTTGACGGGGAGGACCATGAGTTTGTTACCAGACTGAGATATAGAGTGAGTTAGAGGCCAGTATCAGCTATATTAGCAAGATCCTGTCTCCAGAAAAATAGATAAAAGATTTTATTCTAACTCAGTGTTGGTTTCATCCCTGATACCTCGACCATTCTGCTTCCTCTACATATCTATTTTCTTTCCCACCTGGAATTTTTTTGCATAATATTTGGCATTGAACCCAGGGCCTCATGCATGCTAGGCATGTACTCTACCACTGAGCTGCATGCCCAGCTCTTCTTTTGTTTTCTTATTTTGAGACAGGGTCTCACTAAGTTGTGCAGGCTGCCTCTGACCTCAAAATCATGATCCTCCTGCTTCAACCTCCTGAGTCACTGGGATTATAGGTGTGTGCCACTGTGCACAACAGAATACTTGGATTATAAACTCATTCTAGCTCTTGTTTTCTTCAGGAAGTTTCTACTAAACCCAGAGGCAGAGTCCATAACTGCTTTTCTCCAGCTGCCTGATTCCATTGGTTTTACTTATTCAATGCAGTTTGATATGTGAATTTCCTTGGTTGATTTGTGGGCTTCCTCTATCATACCATGTGCTTTCTCTGATGCACTGTGTCCTCCATGAGCATAAGCTATGACTTCATATGTGTTTGTGTTTTCTGTGCCAAGCACAGATCATAGCACATAGTAGATGTTCATTGTATTTATGTAGAATGAATGAATGAGAGAAGAGAGACATTTTTAGTATTATGAACATAGGAGACAGTGCATCCAGAGATGTTGCAGAGGGTGCTTCTATATTGTGAGGGGTATTAGATTAAATGTTATCTAAGAAAATGCCATGAATCAAATCACTTTCTTGGCTCTTAAAGGATCACAGATGTAGTATGAAGAAGGAAGATTAGAAGTCATCTAGCCCAAATCCCACTTCAAGTGAGAAGCACTTTCTGGGGACTTATTGACAGATAAGGGGCTGGCTTGCATTTGCATTTTGCAGGGCCAGAAGGGAAAGTAACTTAATAGGGATCCTCTCCCTTCCCCGTTTCCCCAGAACAGTGCCATAAATATACTTGACCTTTAGTGAGTGTTTGAGATTCACTAAGCACTCTACTACATGCTTATTTTCATTATTCATCCTTACCAAGCTTAATGAAACTGGTAGTTATTATCATCATTTTACAAATGAGGTAACTGAGGCATAAAACACTGAAATGATTTAATAAGTCATAGCTAACAAGTGGTAGGGCCAGTTCTCAACTCCAGATCTGTCTTGTTCAAGCTGTATTCTAACCATAAACGTTCAGCCATTTCTCCTTTTTGAACCTCAATTTCTTTACCTTGAATGTGTTTGATATGTGGATTTCTTTGGTAGATTTGTGGGAATGCAGCTCAGTGGTAGAGTATGTGCCTAGCATGCACGAAGCCCTGGGTTCAATGCCACAAATCTTTCTTTCCTCTTCCTCTCTCTCTCTCTCTGTCTTTCTTTCTTTCAAACACCAGAGTAGATTATAGAACTTCAAAAGTCTTTTTCGCCTCTGTTGTTGTTCTTAGGTGCTATCGAGTTGGTGTCTAACTCATAGTGACCCTATGTACAAGAGAAACAGTATTGTTAGTGCTTCTCTGCTATTCATAGAGTTTTCAATGGTTGATTGTTTTTTGGGGAGGGGGTTGCCAGGTCCTTCTCCCAAGCCCACATCACCTGGTGTTTCCAGGGAATCTCCCATCCAAGTACCAACCAGACCTGACCCTGCTTAGCTTCTGAATTCTGATGGGATAGGACACCACAGTGGTATGGCTGTAGGCCTTTCACCTCTAGAAGAATATAAATCCAAGCGTGAAAGCTGGAGTTTAGATGGAACGTGTCTCCTTTGCTCTTTGAGATTCTTTCTAGAGATCAGGAACACTGTCTGCAAGTTGGAAGTGTTTGGATGCCAAAGCAACAGATGCCAGATGAAAATTATATTAAATTCCACATTAATTTTCTAACAAATTCAACAAACATAGTATCTTATACATATTAGAGTCTGATAATTTTTAAGCACAAATAAAGGGTGTAGAACTTAAGAAACTTATAGCCAAGCATAATCTGAAGGCATGTCAGTGTCTATAGATTGATTCTAGCTTAAAATAAAGCTGAAACTTTTTTTTTAGCATATATTAATTGTACAATGTAATGGGTTTTGTTGTGACATTTTCACACATGTATAAAATGTACTTTGACCATATTCACCACTCTATCACTTTCTCTTACCTCCTCCCCCCATCTCCTTCCATATACCTAATAGTGTAGGGAGCCTCTTCTACTCTCACCTGGCCATATTTGTTTTTCATGGTTAGGCACAATTCATCTCTTTGGCCCCTTCATCTGAGAAAGAGCTCAGTAAAATTGAGCTTGTATTATTATTAGTGTCTTTTCTACTTCATGAAAACACCTAATAGTGGTTATCAAGAGCTTCATGTCTTCATTTCTCATGACTAACTTCCCTGGTTGTTTCAACCCATGACTTGGTTCCCAAATCTCCTATGGTTCTGACCATTCCCCCTCACTTGCCACATGGCTCATCAGCCACAAGAGCAGTGACCAATGCTCCTTGTGATTCTGGCTCAATTCATTCCAGAGAAAGTTCCCTCTCATTTGTGTGCTCCATGTTTATCAGAGACAAATGCCCAAATCAGAAGGCTAAAGTTGCAAACAGTTGACGTGGGTGAAAAACATGCAGGAACAAAAATAAGAGTCAAATCTCATGCAAGGAGAGCTGGAGTTGGAAGAGTGATACCTCATTAGTGATCAGAACACAAGAAACCCATATATATAAAGATTTGGTAATATTAAATAGAAACTATAACAGGAGGAAAGCTTTTTCTCTGCGCTCTTTATTCACACGCTGCTGTTTGTTCATCAACAAGTAAAACAAAATAATCTTTATGTCTTAGAAGGAAAGCCATTTCTAGTTCAAATAAATTGAATTCTTCAAGAATAATAAACTCATGGAAGATTAAAAATAGTTTGAGCTTTTCATTTCACATATTAGAGTTTTACACTCTTGGACAGTCTGGTGGAAAAACAGCAGAGAAACCTGATTCTCCTTTCTTGATGTAAGCAATATAAGAATGAAAACCAACAACAAATTTAAAAGCCTTTTTAAACTTAAATAGGTTATCTTCAGTATAGAATTAGCTTCTGAATTGAAAAAAGCCCTGTGTTATCCAACATGTGTAAAGAATATGTAACCCACTATTTGTATGACACAAAACAGCTTTCAAATTATTTTCTTACTATTGGCAATGAGTTTGCCCTGACCAATCCACCTTCTCTCACCCAGTTCCTCTTGTTCTCAGGGAAACACATCAGCAAAATGGTCAGCCGGGGGGGAAGCATGGTTATATATTCTGCAAAATAATTAAGATATGGATTGCTAGTTGAGTTGACGCTGGATGTATTCAAAACGCACAGATAAATGAGGGCTATAGCCTAGTGGGTGGGAAGGTGACAGCACAGCCATAGAGATGGCCTATTTCTGGTGAGTCAGCCCAGGCAAACTGATAGTCTCAACAGTACTGTTGATTACAGGGGCAAACACTGGTTTTACCAGTTGATCCTAGAATAGCAACCACCAGGGAAGTCAGAAGTTGAGCTGCTGTGGCAGACATAGTTGGTTTCTATTTCTCTTCTTCATTTTTCCTCATAGGACCCTGATTTTGGACAGTTGTCCCCCACCTCTCTTTTCTTTAAAGTAGTCCTGTGTGCCCAGGGAAGTTGAGCCAGGCCCAGCAGATGAATTGTGATTAGCCCAAGCCATTCATGGCATCTTTTTCTCTTGCTGGTGATTAGTTAAGACATGTGCACATGTAGAGATTCTGGCCTGGAGATAAGAGACATCTACACGGGGAACTTTTGAAAGGCTTGTAAAGACAGACAGACAGGAAGAGTCAGATTCTTATTCTACCAGGCCTTAGGATGCCTGGATGTGATGTCTGGAACTGCAACCATCACTGGACCACACCAGGAAAGCCAGTCTGAAAATAAGCCACACATTAAGGATCACTGGGCAGTGAGATGACATCACCTGGGAACTGAGCATATTAACTAGCCACAGAGCTGCCTATTAAGGACTGAGTTGTGCCCCTGACTTCCTCTTCATATACTAAAGTCCTAATGCTCAGTGTCTTAAATAAGATGATTGTATTTGGACATAGAAACTTTAAGGAGATTATTAAGGTCCAGTGAAGTCAAATGGATGGGGTTTAATCTGATCTGACTTTTCCAATCAGAAGAGGAGATTAGGATACACATACACCTGAGAGATGCTGGTGCATAGACAAGGTGGTCATCTATAAGGCAAGGAGAAACCAAACCTGCTGACACTTGATATTGGACGTCCAACCTCAGAAATGTGAGAAAATATATTTGTATTGTTTAAGCCATTAGTCTATGGCGTTTGGTTATGGCAGCCCTAGCAAATGGATACACAGCCTTACTTTTGGACTTTTTGTTTCATTTTGGTTTTTGAGACAGGGGCTCACTGTGCATACCAAGTTGGCCTTGAACCTGTGTCAATCCTTCTGCCTCAGCTTCCTGCTTGCTGGGATTATAGGTGTGTACCACCAAGCCCAGCTTTTATTTGTTTAACTCACTTCACTTGAGTGGTTTTTTTTTTTTTTTTTTTTTTTTTTTTTGAGACAGAGCCTCACTGTGTAGCCCAGGCTGGCCTGGAACTCATGATTCTCCTGCCTCTGCCTCCTGAGTGCTGGGATTACAACCCTGGGCCTCCTTTCTAACACAGTTGTTCACAAACCCAAAATGCCATTATAGCAATATTATTCTATTCTAAATGAAATCAAGTCCGAGGATAGGAAATACACCAGTTAGACTATCTAACACTGAAGACTTGAACACCACAGAGGACCATGCAGAGTGGTGCAATCATAAACACAAGGAGAGGCAAGCCATTTCAGAACCAGGAGGAAGTTGAGGATGTTAGAAGAGTGGGAGCATTTCTTTTCTCTTTTCTCTTTTCTTTTCTTTCTTCTTGTTTTCTTCTTTCTGCTCTTTCTTTCCTCTTCCTTCCTTCCTTTCTCTCTCTGTCTTACTCTCTCTCTCTTTCCTTCTTTCTTTCAAACACCAGGATAGGGCTTTAGTTTCTTTTCTTCCAACCCTTCCATAGCTAGACCTTAGGACAGAGGCTCCAGAGGATACGGTTTGTGGTCATGGGCCAGAATGAAGCCAACTACCCCATGCATGGGCTTAGACCAACAACTATGACCTCAGCTAACCAATCAAATTAACTAGCAACAGATGAAAAACAAATTTTTCCTAGCTTCAGGGAATGAGAATTTATTATGCCCTATATAGCAGTTAGAGTGGGACACCATGGAACCTATCTAATTTTATGGGTTTTCCCCTATGAATTTAAGCTATCCAAGTTCTAACTTCAAAGCGGGAAGTTGGGCAGCCACTGGGTAAAGAGAGATCAACCACTAACATATAAGTAGCATATAACATCAAACAATTTAGTCTTGGCTCTCAGATACAAATTAAAAAATGTTCCTTTCCTAAGAAGTTATTTTTGTTGAACCAAGTTTATTTTTCTAGAGACCAGTGGTCAGGTTGACCATACCCACATCATTTCCACCCTTCAATGCTTAACTTCCAATAGCTGCTCTTTGGTCTTCTTGACTCCAAGATCTTCTAACCCATTCTGTTTCTTGTTAAAGCTTCTTACGATCAGTTTTGTCATCTCCTCCCCTGCTTCCAAAAGAGTTGTCGGCTATAAAACTACTGAAGACATCCTTGAGCACATCTGGCAGCCTATTCTATCTCTGAGGGCTGCTGGGATGTGGGCCCCAGAAGCCATATTTACCACATATCACATCACTTTTGTGATTCTGCTGGGAATAGGCAATCAGGCTCTTTTTCACAAAAATTTGGAATTGGAAGTGTGAACGGAAGTTCTCCAAGGAAACCACATCGATATTTAAGAGCCTGCAGACTGTTTGATCTTGGCTGACAGGACATTATGATTGTGAAGAGATGCAATATTACAGATCAAGAGCCAAAGTTATCTTGGGCTATCTTTAGTCCCTTTTCATAGCCATTTCCTGTATCAACCTCTGTATCTAACCTAATATCCTCATGACTTCTAGATAAAAATCTTGGAATGTATCACTAAGCTTGACACACTTATAATTTCCACCACCCCTAAAGCTGATAATGTGGTAAAAGATGATATCTGAATCCTGTAGAAGGTATTTCCCCCACCTTGTTGAAACATACCTACCTGATATTTCCACAAATGTAATTGGTAAATGTATTGACTTATGACTTTTTGTTCTCTGGCTATAAATTTCATGTAATCACTTTCATAGTAGAACATGTCACTGAGGGTAACTTGAATCCATGTTTCTAGGCTATGAACACTCATATTTGGCTCAGAATAAACTATTTTCTTATTTCCTTTAAAACAGAGCTGTTATTTCATGCTGACAGAAGCTAAAGATGCTGGTAGCCTCTGCTGATTATTTGCACTGAAGAGATGCAAGTATGTGAATTGTGGGGTGGATTGTCTCAGCCTGTATTCATGGTGAACAGTAAACTCTACTGTGCAGAGAGGAAGGATGAGACAGACATGCAAAGAAAAACTAAGATGAGAAAGTACATGCCTGGGTGTGGAGTTGGACGATGAAGACCAGAAAAGTGTTTTATTCTTGACTCCAGGCCTTGGGGCCATCATACCCTGGAGTTCTCTGGATCCTTTTGTTTTTAATTTACCTTATTCCATTTGGCTTAGGATAGCTTGAGTTGTTTAATGATACTTGTATCCAAAATCACCTTGACAAAGGCAAAGTTAGAGGTCCAACCCTTGGTGTGGCCTTCCAGACCATGCTCAATATGTCTATTACAGTGTTTTCTTCTTCATCTCTGTCTGCTATCCTACATGGAACTGCATTTGTACCAGCTGACTCTCTGTCTGCTTTTTATACCTTATACAATTTTGTCTCTTTTCTTATTCTATGTCATTTCTTCTACCTAAAATACTCATTCCTCTTCTTGGTCTAATAGGATTCTATGTGTTTTTAAAAGTCAACTTAGTTTGCTTTTCTCTTTTTTTCTTTTTTCTTTTCTTTCTTTTTCTTTTTTTCTTTCTTTCTTTCTTTTTTTTTTTTTTTTTTTTTTTTTTTTTTTTTTTTTTTTTTTTTTTTTTTTTTTTTTTTTTTTTTTTTTTTTTTTTTTTTTTTTTTTTTTTTTTTTTTTTTTTTTTTTTTTTTTTTTTTTTTTTTTTTTTTTTTTTTTTTTTTTTTTTTTTTTTTTTTTTTTTTTTTT
>VMDO01000773.1:209506-257764 GCA_007922755.1 Pedetes capensis | reverse complement strand
CTAAAAATCGCATGTAATTGTTCTAACAAGATAGAAACAAAGACCACTACAGGAAAAGTTTCTATCTTAAACAGAAATGGAACCCAAGGACATATAGAAAAATACTATATAGTAAAAGATAGAGAAGACTTGGATGGGAAACTTAGATAGGAAGGGGCGAGGGGGGAAACATAGAGGAGGGTAAGGGGTAACCTATATGAATAATGTTTATCAATTTGCATATATGAAAATTGTCACAACGAAAAGCATGTCAAAATGAATCACATTATGATGTACATTAAAAATTTCTAAAAAAAAAAAAAAAAAAAAAAAAACCCTATGAGGGTTGCTAGGAGTTGGACCCAACTCTACAGCACCTAAAATCAACAAACAACATAAAGACCAAAAGAGAGAAAAGAAAGATTTCTTCCTTGAAGAGCCTTTGAGGGTGGAGAAGTGGTTGCATCTGGGGGTGGGTGGGTGAAGAGTCTACATCTCTGCCGCAGAAGAGATCAGGCCCAGCACTGTGGCCCACAGCTGGGGAGGCTGAGGTGAAAGGATGGCAAGTTCAAGGCCAGAGGCATCTTGAATAACTTAGTGAAACTCTGCCTCAGAATAGAAAAGAAAAAGGGTCTGGGAGTGTGGCTCTGGGGGAGAACCTTGCCTGGCATGTGTGAGGCCCAGGGTTCAACCCCCAGTGCTGCCAAAGGGGGGCCACAGGGGGGAGAGTAAGGAAGCTGAGGTCTGAGAAGATGGAAGGAGGGGCAGTGTCTGCATCCTGCTGAGGAGGGAAGAGACGCTGGGCTTGAACTTCTGGGGGCCTGGGGAGTGAGGGGGTGGGAGCCTGGGTTCTGAGAAGGACAGAAATGGATGCTGGGCTTCTGTGTCTGAGGGAGGAGGGACCCGGGACTTGAACTCCTACGTTTGGGGAAGAAAGGGCTGGAGGCCCTGAGTCCTGGGACTGGAAACAGGTAGGAGAGGAGACCGGGTACCAAGAGGCGGGGATGGGAGCCAATGGCTTCCCTCTCGTCTCCCAGAACCCCCTGAGCTGGAGAACAACAGAGCCATGCTGTCCACGAGGATGGGAATTAGGGCAAGGCTGGGAGCCAGGATGCAGCCCCCAGCCACCTTCTCCGCTCCTAGGAGCCTCCTCCTCCCCTCCTCCTCCCGGACCCCTTGCTGTTAGTGGGGACAGTGAGGGGCCAATTCAAGAAGGCACCAACTTTCTTTCCATACTTGGATTTCTCCCCGGCTCTTCATCACAAGCACAGGAAGCAAGGGCCGGTTCCAGCAATGGCAAGGAACAATGGGAAGGAAGCCAGGCCTTGGGGCAGTGGTTAGGACTTCCTTCCAGCCTGAGGTGGGGAACACAGGTGCAGGCGCCCCTGCAGGGGCGAGGGAGCTGAGGAGCTCAGACTGTGTCCCAGAAAGCCTAGGGAGCTATGGAGGATTCTATGCAGAGGATGGGCACGTTTGACTTTAGGAAGATTTTTTACCAGATGGGGAAACTGAGGCAAGGACCCCAGAGGGAGGTCTGTGCAGGGACCCAGATGGCTAAGGTGATGCAAGACCAGAACAGGACTGGAGAAGGGAGGAAGGGGAGATGGGAGGGACACGCAGGAGGCTGAGTAGAGCGCGAACTGAGACAGGCCTGGGACGAGGGGCGGCTTTGAGGAGAAGCTGGGGCCAGTGTGGATGGCGGGGGTAGTGGGGGACCTGAAGGATCTCCAGGAAGAGGGGTTCAGGAAACCAGAGTAAGCCAGGTCTGGAATTAGGAGAGAGGGGAGGCATGGAGACAGAAAGGCAGAGGTCAGTAGGAGAGAAGAGAAACTGAGGCATTGGGGTCGATGCCCCAGAAGGAGGTGAATAGAGAAGGGAGAAGGGGTTCAGTTCCCAGCCCTGCAGCCAGAATAGCCCGTAGGGGGAAGTGGAAGAGGCAATTTCCTTGGAAGTGCGGCTGTATCATGGGGTGAGGGAAAGAGACGGCCCCCAGGGGTTCTGTGGACTCAAAGCCAGAATGTATCCAGAATAAAGTCCTTTGAAGTCTTACGTTTATGGTCCAAGTTCTTGCCGACTTTGCATTTACCTCCATCAGTCTATCTACGCGAGTTCTCCTATGAGAAGATCTTCAACTACTTACCAGTGACATTCTCTGAGTCCCCTTCTGGCTCCCTCCCCACTGCCACTGAGAAAGATTTTAAGTGAAGATGCAGCTGTGGGTTCTTCCTGTGGCTCTGGGGTCTCCCGGGCCAGTGTTCTGCTGCATGGAGGTGTCTGCCCCAAAGCATTCAAGTGCTTCCTGAGACTCCCCTCCCTCACCTCTCCTCCACAGCTTTTCCCTGGGGTTGTGGACATTCCCAGCCCCCCATGCACACAGCAGAGCCCCTAATTTTGTTCTTGGCATGTGCTTCTCCCTCCCTCCCCACAGCAGCCAGATGGGTCTTTGTAAAGTGAAAACATGGTGGTGTCCTGCCTCTGTTTATCACCCTCCCTGGCTCTCCAGTGCCCTGGGGTGGCATCAGAGCTCCCCAGCCTGGCAGCTGGCGAGCTCATCTGTTCCCAGGCCTCCTCTCCTAGCCATGGCTCCAGGTATGTGGAACTCCGGCCAGTTCTTCAAGTGGATACTTCTTGCTTGCTTGCTTGCTTGCTTTTGCACACAATGCGCTCTCTCCTTAGAAGACCCTCTCTGCCCTGGCTCTTGACATATTCTTCAAGGATCTTCTCCTTCAGACAAGACTGGCTACATAATTTGCAGGGCCCAGTGCAAATGGAAAGGGGTTGAGGGAGCCTTGTTCAAAACTCATTAAGAATTTCAAGATGGTAGCCAGGTGTGGTGGTGCACACCTGTAATCTCAGCACTTGGGAGGCTGAGGCAGGAAGGTCTCGAGTTCAAGCCCAGCCTGGGTTACATAGTCAAGAAAGAAAAAAAAAAAAAAAAAAAAAAAAAAAAAAAAAAAAAAAAAAAAAAAAAAAAAAAAAAAAAAAAAAAAAAAGAAAGAAAAGAAAAAAAAAAGAAAAAGAAAAGAAAAGAAAAAAGCATTTCAAGATGGTTATAGCACAGCATTAAAACCAGACCAAGGTCCTTGTAAGTGTAGTACCAGGGGATTCCATAGGTCACAGTGCCATAAACCCAGCTCTGCCTTCCAGAAATCTTGGACTCTTCCCTCTTCCCATTCTAGGCTCAGTTGAGAGCTTCCCTGGGCTCCTGAAGTCCGCTGTGCTTTTGCAAAAACAAGCCACCATCATCATTTTTACCTGTGCTTCCCCAACCCAGCTGGACCACTCACCACTTGTGAGTATCTATTTGCTCCACTGGGACCCATTCCTCTGCCATGTACCACTGTGTTCCCACAACCACCCCACACAGGCCAGGGCAACACCAAGAGCTGATACCTAGCCTTGCTTTTGTGAAGCCTGCCAGGGCCCTGGTGTCAGTGCAAACCACAGGCATGGGCCACCAGGTTCCACACAGAAGAGAGCTGCCAACTTTGGGAATAGCCCTGCATTGGATTGTCCCACCTGGGAGCCTATGTATGCCTGGCAATCCACTCCTGAAACAATCCATTGAAAACTCTATGAATAGCAGAGAAGCAATGACAATCGTGTAGGGGAGTGTTTTGATCTGTTGTACATTGGGTTGCTGGGGCTGGGATTTAGCTCAGTGGGTAGAGCACTGCGCTGTAGTCTCTGAGGTCCAGAGTTCAATTCCCAGCACCACAAAAATGGGAGAAGGGCCTGGCAATCCACTCCCAATGCAATCCTGAAAACAGTCAGCCATTGAAAACCCTATGAGGGTTGCTATGAGTCGGATGCCGACTCAACGGCACCTAACAACAACAACAACATCGGGTTGCTATGAGTTGGATCTGACTTGATGGCACCTAACAACAACAAGAAAAAAAAACCAACAAGGAGGCTATGGAGAGAACTGCACAAGCTCGTCATCTATGGAGGCTTTGCAGGGGCTTGTGGCTATCTCTACCTGCACAGAGCCAGCCTGTGCTGGACTTAGCCACATAAGGACACATGGGTTGAACTTGGCAGTGCACAGATTGGCAAGAGACCTGGTATCAGGACTATAGTCTCTGTGAGAAAATGCCTCAGTAGCCTGGGCTTAGTGCCCAGATTGTGCGGGGCATTCTTGAGAGCCCCACAGGGAATGAGCAATAGAAGTGGTATTCCCTGAGCTCGGGAAATTGATGGCATCAGCTGGGCAGGGTTGGACAAGCTCAATTTTAACTTTAAATCCTAGATGCATGTGCTTATGCGTTTCGACGTGGAGGTAGGGGATGATGGGTCTGGGCATCCTCTGGGAGCTTAGGGGTCAGGCTAGAGGGGCTTGCTTGTCCCATGTACCTCTTTCCACTCTCCCTGCCTTCAAACTTGTAATAAGCTACCATTTGGGGTGTGGCTCCACTCTCGTCCTGCAATTCCTGTGTCCACATCCCCCTGACCAGCTGCTGCCTCTGCATCCAGCCTCCATCTGCTGCATGCCTGGTGCTGGGTCCTGGAGAAGTTCCATCCTTCCTGTGCAAGAACTCAGCTGCCCCACCTCAGCATGGATCCTTGAATATCAGAGACCAGGGTCCTGCAGCTCTTCTTCCCCAGTTTCTGCAGTCTTGCCTGGGCCCTGGATAGTTGAACAGTAGTCCATACTGTCCTCTGCTGTAGGGAAGGGAGGCCTCAGGTAACATCATTTCAAATCTTTCTTCAGCCCCCAGCCTGGTCCAGGTCACCTTACTGCACAGACCATTGCAGTATCCTCCTCCCTCATCTCTCCTCTCCTTTACCCAGCACATGAAAATAGATCTGCCATTGGGGCCTCTTTGAAACCAGGGGACACTACTGTCCTCAGAGCTCAAAGTCCTCCATGGCCCATATCTGTAATCTCAGTTCTCAGGAGGCTGGGGCAGGAGGATCTCAAGTTCAAGGCCAGCCTAGACTAACATAGCGAGACTCCGTCTCAAACAACAAAAACCCTCCAATGATTCTCCTGTCATTTAGAATAAAATCCAGTTTCCCTCCAGGAGCCTACAGGGTCCCACATCATCTGCCCCCTACCACTCTCCAGCCTCAATCCTATGCTCCTCCCTTCCCTCAGCCTCCTGTCCCCCTTCACTTCCTTTTCCTGTCCATGCATCCCTCAGCACGTGCTGTTCTATGTGCATGAAATGCCCTCCCCACCCCTTGCTAGTTCCCTCCAACCTGAGCTTTGTTTGGGCCTCAGCTGAGACCTCACTTCCTCCAAGAAGCCTTCCTCAACCTCCCCTCTTGGGTCAGGTCCCCTGATTACAGTCTCACTATTCCATATCTCTCTCCCTCGCAGGGTCCCCCTTAACACTTGGTTTGTGACTCTTTAACATTTGTGTCCTTACCCAGTGGTGACATACATGAGGCCAGGACCTGTGCCTGTGTTTGGTTAGCACGGAATCCCCAGGGCATCACACATGGTAGGCACATAGTAGGTGGTGTAAAGAGCGTTTAGGAACAGTGCACACTGGCTCCCCCTTATGGCGGCAACTGGTATTTTGTAGCTGCTGCTAAACTCTGCCCAATCCTCCTGCTTCCTAGGTCCCATTCCCTAAGACCCAGGCCCTCACTGCTGCTGCTGACCTCTCCTGACCTCAGCCACCCAAGGGTAACAAACAATAAGACAAAGGGCCTCATGATGCTGCTGCAGGACTGGGGAATCAGCCCAGGTGGCCACATTCCCATGGAGAATGGAGTATCATCTTCAAGGGCAAGACCCACCACAGAAGCTGCTAGGATCTGGGATCTGTCATCTTGGTGGGGCAAGGCCATGAGCACCAACCGTGAGAATGCCCAGTCCAGGCTTGGGGTCTCTGTGCCCAGGCCCTCCCACCAGCATCCCTCCAGGTGGCTGACAGGTCCCAAGTTCACTCCATGTTCCCACATGGACCCACCATGACAGAGGCCCCAAGTTTGGGGGCGTGAGTCCTCTTGCTGGGAGAAGGATGTGGCAATCCACTCTCGAAGCAATCCAGAAACAATCAGCCATTGAAAACCCTACATCGGGTCACTATGGGTTGGACCTGACTCAACAGCACCTAACAAGGGTCCTCTTGCTGCCAAGTCCAGTCCTGGATCTCTGATGACACCTGGCCTTGTCCCTCACGTTGTTATGCAACTTAACATTATAAACATGCAGCCGCAGGGGCCCAGCTGCTTAGTTTTCTTCTCCTGCCTTACACTTGCTCTCCTCTCTGTAGGGTTTTCTGTCTCTCCCTTAAATATGTAAAGTCCCAGTAGCTGGGACTTGGGACCCCTCCTAAAGGCCATCTCTGCTGACAAAGCCCTCGCTTCGGTCCCCCAGCTTTAGCCCCAGAGCAGGAGACCTCTGGCCTCTTGGATGTTATCCACTGGACATCTTCTGGGCGCCCCACAACCACTGCGTCCCATGCTGTCCATAGCTTCCTCTCCCCACCTGCCCATCCCCCCCATCCTGTATCAGAGCAGCCTGGCCATCTTCCTCTCCTGGCTAGAGCCTGTGACCTCCCTCTAGATACTTCCTCCCCGATAACCTGTCCACTCAGCTTCCTGAATGTCTCTGTCACTCACCCTGCCATAGTCCAACATTGTCTTCACCCACTCAGATCCCTGCCCTAGCTTTCCACGGGGCCTCCAGCTTCAGTCTCCCCTGGCTGGCTGTCCTCAAACAGCACTAGAAGGGTCTCCCTAAGGCCCAAACTTGACCCTACCCATCCCCTGCATAGAATCTTACATGGCTCCCCAGTACCACCAGGCCAGAGCCTGAGCTCCTCAGCCTGGAGGTCCCGGATCCTTCTCCCCTCCTGCCTTACCTCTACCAAGCACCCCCGGCGCCTGGTACAGACTAAGCCCTCTGCCAAGAGCCTCTCTCCTTCTGCTCTCTGCCCAGTTATCCCCTTCAGATGTCATTCTCAGACCATATGCCTCCTTCTCCAGGAAGCGCTCCCTGACTACTCTATAGACCCAGCCAGGCATGTCTTCTGGACTACACAATCCTCTAGGTGTCCATCATTGCCACTTCCCTGGTCTCTCTGGGGCTCTTGCTGCCTGAAGATGAATCTGTGGTCCGCTGGACTTCAGGCACCCCGAGGGCAGGGCTCAGGGCTGTCTGAGTAACTGCAGAGTCACCCAGCACCCGGTATGCCCAGGCGGAAGCTCTAGGAACGTCATTGCCTGAACAGGTGACCAGCTTCAGTCCCTCCCCCCAGGGACATCAGGCTGAACTGGGGGGGGGGGGGGAAGGGCGTCTCTTCTGAGAGGAGGTGTTCCCCAGCCCCAGTCCCCCAAACGCCACAGACAGAGACAAGGGCAAGGGCCCAGGCCCAAGCTTAGGAAAATAGGACTTTGTTGCTGTGCCCCGGTGCCCCCGACGCCCTCCCCATCAGTTTTAAAAACCATGAGCAATTTGGTGAGTCTGAAGCCCGGCCCCCCGCTGCTGTCCGGGTCGTGTGGTCCCTGGGCCCCCCGGCTAGGGTCCCGCAGGTTCGTGGCCAGGGCCCCAGGACTCGCAGTCCAGCTGGACCACGGTGTGGGCCCTGGGCGCCGCGGGCTCAGGGGCGGGTGCGGTGGGCGTGGGGCCCAGCGCGCCGTTGGTCTGCGAGCACACGCTGCTCACGGGCGCGTCAGCCTTGGCTTTGCCGGGGGGCTGGCCGCCGTGCACCTTGTAGCGCATGAGCAGCACGAAGATGAAGACCAGCACCGAGGCCACGATGACCCCTCCCAGCGCGATGATCATCGTGCCGCCCAGGAAGGGCGCGTGTGGGGCCCCGCACGGCCGCAGCGCAGGCTCCGTGGAAAAGCGCGCGCAGCCCACAGGGCGGGTGGCCGTCAGCCCGGTGGCGCTGTCCTCATAGACGGCGAGCACGCACAGGTCGTAGGTGCGGCCTGACGCCAGGTCGGTCAGCAGGAAGGAGCGGCTGTCCGCCGGGATCATCCTGGAGGGACAGGCGGGTGGGGTCAGGTCTCCAGCTGCGCAGCCCCCGCGCGCGGGATTCTCCCCGCACCCAGGGCCCCTCGGGGCTTGATTCCCTCCACTCTGCTGGCTCACTTCACTCCAGCACTGAGCAAGTTCCCGCCAACCTGCCTCCCAATATCCTTTGGACTGACCCGCCTTCAGCCACCTGATGGCCACTTCCTCTCGCCCACCCTCTCGCTTCCCCACAGGTGTCCGCCCATATTCTCCACTTTGCTTTCCTATTGACCCCAGGCCCCATGTCTCTGCAGCCCACTGCCAGAATTTTTCCGATTCTGTTTTAGGTATTTATGCCCGGCTGCCTAATTCCTTCCTTCCACGGCCCCCAGTTTCCTTCCAGCCTGCACCCCAATTTCCCTCTAGCATCCCTGCCCAGCTCTGCCCCAGTCTTCTGCCTGATTTCACTCTGGGCCCAGCACCCAACTTTCCTCCAGCGCCTTGCCAGACACCTCTCCTGTTCGTAGCTCAACTTTGCTCTAACCCAGTCCGATTCTCCCTAACCTAACCACCACCCACTTTTTTGAGACAGGGTCTCCTTATGTAGCCCAGGCTGGCCTCAAATCTATGATCCTCCTTCCTCTGCCTCCCAAAGTGCTGGGATTACAGGTGTGGGCCACCACACCCAATCCCCTTTCTTTCTAGCTCCCCTCCCAGCCAGTTCCCCTCCAGACTGTCCCCCAGTTCCCCCCTGGCTCCTTTTGGATTTCTTTCCAGCCTCTGCCTAATTTCCCTAGTTCAGCTGCCTGATTTCCCTACAGTATACATCGAGAATTCTCCAACCCAACCACCCAACCCCCTGTACCTATGTTACCTGCTTTCCTTCCAACCTGTCCACAAATTTCCCCCTAGTCTCCTTTCCTTATTATCATATCTATAGTCTGTTTTCCAGTGGGTCCTATCATTTGAATCACCACGGTTGATTTCTTTTTCTCCCTATTGCCTTATTTCTCTCCAGCTCCATCACTCAATTCTCTTTTATTTCTGTAGCCAGGTTTTTATTTATCCTTCCCTGTCCCGTTTCGTTTTTTATTCTTACCACCTGGTTCCACGCTATTTCCTTTTGTTACAGAATACTCTGCTGGAGACTTAACTTGTTTTTATAAGGGTTTGATTCCTAAGCTGCTTCAATGAGACAGGTACGGGAAATCCCGGGATCACCAGGGGACAGTATTGTCCCATTTGGAGTCAGCCTCAAGAGAGGGAAGGGGTCCAAGGCACAAACCTTGACCCTTGGGGGCCCAGGCCTCAGGACTGCACCCTTACCCCAGCTGCCCATGCAAGGCCACACTTTGGCAAGAGGGGTCAGTAGCCACCACTTCTGAACACATGTGGTCACAGCAGGTGTACCAAGTGGCTTGAAGAAAGAAGGTGTGCTGCCCCATCTCTTGGTGTGTGCAAACTCCAGAGTTTGTGTTTGCAGCTATGGAAGAAAGAAAGGAATCTCCAAGAGTGGCAAACGGTATTTCTTTTCCCTCTTTGAGACAGGGTGTCGCTATTCAGGCCAGGCTGGCCTTGAACTTGGGATCACCTTGCCTCACTTTCCTGAGTGCTGGAATTACAGGCATGCACCACCACCGTACCTGGCCTCGGTGTGATTTGATTTAACAGATTAAAAATTTAGATCGTACCATATTAGGATGCCAGACACGTAGGACTCATGTTGCATGAACCCGAAGCCTAGTCTTTATTTAACCTCCTCCTCCTCCCTGCAATTTTCTTTCTTTCTTTTTTTTAAAGTCCTGTGGGGGTTGAACCCAGGGCCTCACACAGGCTAGGCAAGCACTCTACCACTGACCTGTACTGTCAGCGCCTTGTAAAAATTTTTTATTTTTGAGATACAGTCTCATTAAGTTGCAGAGGCCACCTCTGGCTTCAGAATTCAATGATCCTCCTGCCTCAGCCTCCTGAGTCCCTGGGATTCTGGGTGTGTGCCATGGTGCCCAATCCCAATTTTCCTTTTACTCTCTGGTCTGATTTCTTTTGTAACAGGGCTGCCTCATTTCATTTTTCCTACCATCCCTGGACCTGCCTGCTTGATCTTTTTTTTTTTTTTTTTTTTTCTTCTTGTAGCCTGCCTTTTACCTAGCCAGCTTCTCGAAAACCTGGTTTTACTTTCTTTACTTTTACTGCTGAAATTTATTTTTATCTAGTTCCTCCCCCTGCCCCACTGGCCTCATTAACTTTTGGTTTTTTTCAGTGCTAGAGTTGAACCCAGAGCCTCACGCATGCTAGACAAGTGCTCTACCACTAAGCTACAAAACCAGCCCCATACTTACGTTCATCTGTTTATTTGAAGCAGGATCTCACTGCGTAACCCAGGCTGGCCTTAAACTAGTGATCCTCCTGCCTCAGCCTCTCTAGTGCTAGAATTACAAGTGTGTACCACCACGCCTGGCTTCCCACTAACTTTTTACTCTTCTCTCCTAACTACTTTTTATTCTTGCAGCTTGATTTTCTTTTTATGCTTGTTACCATTTACCCCTGCTGCCTTATTTCTTTTTACCTCTACAGCCTGATTTCTTTAATCATTATTGCTTGATAGTTTACCCCATAGCCTGGTTTATCTTTACCTTTGTCGTCTAACTTATTTTATTCTTAAGTCTTTTTACTGCTTCTGTCTGATACCTTTTCTGCCTGATTCTGGCTGATTCTGGTTACCCTGGCTGCCTGACTTCCTTTTTTTTTTTTTTTTTTTTTTTACTTTTTTTGAGACAGGGGTCTTGCCAAATTATGCAGACTGCCCCTGGTCAGACTGCCCCTGGTCTTGAACTTGCAATCCTCCTGCCTCTGCCTCCCGAGGCTGATGGGATTATAGGCATGCGCCAACACGCCCGGCTCCTGACTTTCTTTTTTCTTTTTCTTTTTCAGTGCTGATGATAGAACCCAGGCCTCCAACATGCCATGAAAGTGCTTTACCTCTGAGCTACACCCACAGCCCCAACTGTCTGGTTTCTTTTACCTTTCCTGCCTGATTTCCTTTGTAACCTTATAGTACCATTCCTCAGCTGTGCCCCCGTATGGGGTATTCACAGATGTACCCTCAGGGCTTCCCCCACCCAAGCCTCCTCAGCCCAAGCTGCGCCACTGCCCAGCCTCCGCACCTGTAGACGAGGATGTCATCGGCGGAGCTGTTGTACTGGATCTGGTACATGCGGATGCCTGGAATGGACTGCTGATCCGGCCACTGGACGAGAGCAGCTGTGGCCCCGTGCTCAGTCACTTGGACACCGCGGTCAGTAGGGGGCACGGTGTTGGCCACCTTGGAGGAGGCGGAGGCGGCGGAGGGCGGGGTGAGGGCATCAGGCTCCCCGTCCCGCGGGGGGTCACAGCTGGTGCTATTGGCTAGCTGGGGGGGCGGTGGGGGACCCACGGTCAGCTCAACAGCAGCTGTGGCCTCACCAGCCGCGTTGGCCGCGATGCAGGTGAAGATGCCGCCGTCGCTCGGCTCTGTGACCAGCAGCTCCAGCGTCCCGTTCGGGAAGGCACGGGCGCGGCTCGAGTTGCCCAGCAGCCGCCCCTGCGGTGACACCCAGCGCACACGGGGTTCCGGGTCCCCGACTGCCCGGCAGCGCAGGGCAGCCGGGCGGCCCGCGGGCACGGCCAGGGGCGGCGAGCGGTGGGTCACCACGGGCGGCTCGCACACAAACTCCTCCTCACCCACGGCCCAGAAGTAGCGGCCCCCCAGCGCGGGTGGCGAGGCGCAGGCCTCCAGGTCGTCCTCGCGGGCCAGGCGCCGCAGCCACACGAGCTCGCAGTTGCAGTGCAGGGGGTTGCCGCCGAAGGCCAGCACCAGGGCGGAGGCGGGAGAGCCCCGGGGACGGGCGAGCAGCGGCAGACGCGAGAAGAGCGGGTCCGGCGGGATAGTGGTCAGGCGGTTGGAGGTCATGTCCAGCCGGGCCAGCTTGTGCAGGCGGGAAAAGGCGCCAGCGGGCACAGATGCAAGCAAGTTGTGGTCCAGGCCCAACGTGTTGACGTTGCCAAGGCGGCCCAGAGCCTCCCAGGGCAGCTGCTCGAGGTTGTTGTAGGAAAGATCCAGATCCTCGAGGGTCTCGGCGCAGTCATCCAGGGCACCAGCCGCCAGCGCTGCCAGCTGGTTGTTGCTCAGGATGAGGTGGCGCAGGTTGACCAGGCCGCGTAGCTGCCCCTCGCCCAGCGAGGTCAGCCGGTTACCGTCTAGGTGCAGGGCGCGCAGGGCCCGCAGGTCGGCGAAGGCTCCGGCGGCCACGTGGCGGATGGTGTTGCGCGACAGGCTCAGGTGCAGCAGGCCCGTCATGTTGGCCAGGTCGCGGCGGCGCACGGCCGCGATGAAGTTGTCCGCCAGGCGCAGCTCGGCGGCGCGGCGATCCAGAGAGGGTGGCACGAACAGGAGACCCGCCCCTGGGCACAGCACGCTGAGGGGCAGGGACTGAGTCTGGCAGCGGCAGCGACGGGGACACGGACTGGATGTGGCCGGCTGGGGTGGAGATGAGGCAGGGGCCAGCGGCAGCAGGCAAAGGAGCAATGGGAGGACGGCCATCGCGGGTGGGGGTGGCCTGCGGGGAAAAGGGGCGGTGTCAGGGTTGGCTGAGGCCAGAAAGAGGCCCCCCCCCGGGGGGGGGTAGGGTGTTCCAAGACCAGGGGAGAAGGTCACGTTGTTAGGTGGCCTCAAGTCATGTCCGACTCAGTGACTCTCATAGGGTTTTCAATAGCTGATTGTTTCGGGAGTGGACTGCCACATCCTTCTCCCATTTTTGCAGTGCTGGGAATCAAACCCAGGCCCTCAGAAAATGCAGAGTGGCACTTTACCAACAGCTAAACCCCAGCCAGAGCTGATCAAAAATGGTCAGAGAGAAGAGGGGTCAGACACCACCCAAAGCCAGAGGAGGTGGACAAAGACTCAGAGATGTGTCATGAAGTCACGGAGGGAGCAGAAATGAACAAAGATGGTCAGAGGGAAGGGAGGTGGGTGGCTAGGGATGAACACAGCTGAGCAGAGAGAACAGGAGGGTTGGTTAGGGTGGGAGAAGATAAGCCAGGGGGGCTTTAGAGATGGTCCAAGAAGGACGACCAGAGATGGCCAGAGAGAAGAGGTGACCAGGTGGTAAGGATGACAAGACATGGTCAGACCTGGTCAAGAGCCAGTGAGGTGACTGGAAAAAGGAGAAAGGCCAGATATGTCAGAGTCAGTGGGAGACCAGGCGAGCTGGTCAGGATGGCTGGGGTTGGAGGAGGTCCTCAGAGGGAGGAAAGGTACCCAGAGATGGTGGAAATGGTCAGAGGTGATCAGATGGTTGTATGCTGGGCGTTAGGGTCAGGAGGAGGAGGGCCAGAGAGATGGTGGCTGATGGTCAGGGAGGGGGAGGGTGGACACAGGAAGCTGGAGAGGAGAGATGGGTAGGGGGACTGGGGAGAAGGATAGGGTAGACAGAGATATCAGACCTGGTTGGAGATGGTCACAGACCTGGGGAAGAGGGCAATAAAGCCAGTGGAAGATATTAGAGAGAGGGACAGTGGACAGAAATGTCAAAGATGGTCCCTGACAGAAGCACCAGACAGAGGTGGCTGGGGAGAGAAACTGCGGACGGGGTGTCAAAGGTGATCAGAGAGAGGAAAGGGGAACAGAGATGGTCAGTGAGAGACAGGTGGGGCCAGGAGACCAGAGAGAGCAGTGGTGCACAAGTGAGGTGGCCACAGATGGTTGGATGGACAGATGGCAAGAAGCAGGAAGAGGGGTGGCATTAGACAGCTGGAGTGCCATCACCTGGGGCTGAGGAGGTCAGAGAGGGGCAGGGCTGGTCACACGAACAGAGTGTTGGAGGCAGAGCAGAAGCTGAAAGGAGGCCTGTGGGGGAGTGTCTTTCACGAGGACAATCCATCAGAGTACCCAAGGGGACCTGGCCGTCACCTACCTCTACCCCAAGGCACAAAGCTACTCCCGCCCGAGTCCTTCCCCACCGCGGAAGTTTCTTTGTGACCTTACCTGAGCTGGAAGCCACCCCAGGGCGCAGAGTCCTCGGGCTCCACGGGGGTCAGAGGTCAGGACTCTGGAGGGGGCATCTGGTCATGCCTTCCTGGTCCCTGAGGTCTCTGTGGAACTACTGTTGTGTCTCAGCTCAAATCCGTGCCCACCAAGTCTCCAGATCTTCATACGTAGGGTCCCAGACACCCAAATAGTGACCCTCTAGGGTCCAGTTTTAGAGACCCAGGCCCCAGTTTGGGTTGTTCAGGGTCAAGGGCTCCCAGCTCCAGTCTTGGAATGCTACACAGCCGGATGGGGAAGTTTAGGGTCTGAGTCTCAAGTCCAGTCCTAGAATCTGATCTTGGGGTCCTGTGTGCAGATGTTGGGGTCCTGAGTCAAGATTTGGCAGTCTCTAGTCCCTAGTTTCAGCATTCAGGTACAGCAAGGACTTCAGGCCCAAATTCAGGTTCAGGCCCCTTGGAGTCCCAGAGTTCAGATCCTGGAATTTGAGGCCTAAATTCCAGGGTTCAGGTCACAAATAGTGGGTTCCAGGGTACAGATTTGGGAATCTAGTCCCAGATTTTGAGGTGCCAGGCAGAGAATTCAGAGTTCAGCTCCAGAATTGGGGACTTAGATACCAAATGTTGGGGTTCTGGCTCCAAACCTTGGGGTTCTGGCTCCATATCCTGGGGTCCATGCTCCAAATCATAGGATTCAGTTTCCAAATCTTGGGTTCCCAGGGAGCGACGCTGGGATTCCAGCCCCAGATATTAGGGTTCAGGGTCCAGGGTTGGGTGTTCCACAGTCGGATCTCGGGGTGCCGGTTCCAGATCAGGGTCCCACGCTTGGGTTTCCGGATCTCTCCATCCAATCGTGAGGTGCAAGCCCCCGATGTCGGGGTGCGGGCCCGGGGTTTGGGGCGGCAGTGTTCACGGCTTGCCTCCCGGCCCGCAGAGGGGGCTGGCCCAGAAGGAGGGGGTCCACTGCGGCGGGTAGGGGGGCGGCCGGGCAGCCCCAGGACCAAGGCAGGGCGAGGCCTGGGCGCGGACGGACGGACAGACAGACAGGGACACGCGGGATGGGGACACCGCAGCGCAGGCGGGGGCGCAGGGGGGAGGGGCCGCGCTCAGAGACCCCTCCCCCGCCGGGGCCGGGGCGGGGGCCGGGCGGGGGCCGGGCAGGCGGGCGGGGTCCGGGCGCTCCCGCGGCCTCCTCGCCGGGAACCCAGGGCCGCGCGCGTGCCCGCGCTTAAAGGCGCAGGCTCCGCGCGCGCCCGCGCTTAAAGGCGTAGGCAGCGCCCCCTCTCTCACAGGCGCGCCCCGGGCGCCACCTCCCATGGAGTCGCCCTGGCTCTGCCGGGAGTGAGAATCTCTGGACACGGAGAAACGGAGGCAGGAGGAAAGAGAAACTGAGATTAAGAGACAGAAACGGAACAGGGAGATAGAGCCCCCAAAATGGGCAGACTCAGAGTGAGGGAGAAATAGAATAAGAGAGACAAATACTCACATTCTAGGAGAGATGGAAATGCAGAGACAGAGAGAGAATCGGAAAGAGACAGACGAGGGGCAAGGGCAAGTCAGAGACAGAGGCGCGCGCGCGCGCGCGCACACACACACACACAAGTTCTAGCACGCAGCCCCCAGGGGAACTCTGCTGTGACAATTCTATGTGCACATGTGTGTCCTTCACTCATTCACACCCTTAAACGTAGCCCTGCATCCTAGCCCCGCCCCCGTCCCGCCTGTCTCCACCATCTCCCTGGGGGGGTTCCTCCTGCAGTGGACGTTTCCCTACTTGGGTCCCACCGGGCAACTGGTCTGACCTTTCAGGCCAGAGGGGCTCCTTCCCAAGGCTACTGTCCGGCCCGCAAGGGGAAATCTTGATTCCTTGCCCTCTGGGACTAGGGCTAGACTTCAAGACACACTGGCCAGATGTCCTACAGAGCAGAGGGAAGATCAGAAATGGGTCAGAGGCAAGGGGCTGGCCAGGGTGGCCCAGAGAAGGGTGTCCACTGTCTTCGCCTCTTCCCACGCGGCTCCACTGCCCACGGGAGACCCTGGATGGAATTGTGCCAGCACGTGACTCATCAAGAGTCATAGGGGAGGGGAGGTGGGGGGTCCCACATTCTGCTGGCAGATGGTGTCTCAGGAAGAGGGACGTGGGTGATGGTCTACAAACTTGGTGACAGCAATGATTTTCTGGGAGTCCTGGTCCTGACAGATCCTGGAAACCACCCCCAGGAATCATATCTGAGTGGAAAAGCATAGTGACCTTGGGGTTGGGGCGTGGATCCACATCCACCCTGGCAGCCCCAGTGCTGGCAAAGGTTTCAGAGTAGACTTTTGGCTCCTTATGTTGAAAATCACAGCTAAAATTAACTCAGCCCTGGGGCCTGCCTTTCCAGATCATTAGCAAAGTTCATCAGCGCTCCTGGCCCAGCACAGTGGCTACCGGTCACCTGGAAACTCAGAAAAAACCTGCAGAGGCTTCAGTGATGCTGCAGAGGTGATGGAGCTGCGGGAGACGGATGGATGGATGTGGAGACGATCCTGGGAGCAGGCCTGGAGAATTCAGTGGAATGGGCTGATTTGGGGTGGTGATCCCAGGAAATCAGGGCAAAGGAGAGGGAAAAGTGAGGAAGGGGAGAAAGCAAGCTAATAGACGTGCGTTGAGGAGGATGAGGTCTTCCGGCAACTGAGGCTCAGTCCTGCTGGAGGTCTTTCAGGAACCTCGTGGAACACTGCAAAGTTCAGAGAGGCTGGAGCATTTATTGAACGCTTAGTTCTTTCCTTGGGTAACGACGGACTCTGTGGAGGAAAGAGAGGTCCTGGGAGATCTGAGTGTGTGAGATCTGAGGTGCAGCTTGACCAGTGATCCTTGCAGTTTAGCCCATGGAGACCACTTGAAAGGCTTGCTCACCATGGACCTCCAGGCCCAAACCCAGAGTTTCTGATTCAGAAGGTCTGAAGGGGGACCCACGCATCTGCATTTTTAACAAATCCCCAAGTGATGCTCATGCTACTGGTCCAAGAATCACATTTTAAGACGTACTAGGTGATGCCAGGGACATCTGTAGCATGTACAGAACTGTCCACCACAGCTATGCTACAACCTGGTGAGTGGAGGGGATGTCGCAGGCCAGATGAGTGTCAGAGACAGAGAGGCAGAAGCAAAGATGCTATCCTCAGTTCAGCATTTACTGTGGATATCTAGACATTGTTGTGTTAGTTGACTTGTGTGATGGTTAATCTTGATTGCCAATTCGAATGGATTAAGAAATGCCTGAAAGTCAGGTGTGGTGGCGGTGGTGGTGGTGGTTGTTAGGTGACATCAAGTTGGTGTCTGACTCATAGTGAGTACAACAGGTACTCACCTATGAGGTACACACAGGTACACCTATGTACAACAGGTGAAACACTATTGTCAGTGCTTCTCTGCTATTCATAGGGTTTTCAATGGCTGATTGTTTTTTGGGAGTGGGTTACTGGGTCCTTGTCCCAAGCCTACAGCACCTGGTGTTCCCAGGTGGTCTCCCATCCAAGTACTAACCAGGCCTGACCCTGCCTAGCTTCCACGATCTGATAGGATCGGATGCCACAGTGGTATGGCTGCAGGCAGCTGTGGTGAGGCACACCTATAATCCCAGAACTCAGGAGGCTGAGGCAGGAGGATCAGATTGAGCATCAAGACTCTGCCTCAAAACAAACAAACAAACAACCAAAACACCGAGGAGATTAACAAAACATACCTTTGGATATATCTGTGAGGGCATTTCCAGAGACAATTAGATCATGAGGGTTTTGACCTAATGAATGGATTAATCCACTCGTGGATTCACAGTCTAAGTGGACTATCGGGAGGTGGTGGAACTCTGGAAGATGGGCCTGGTTGGAGGAAGTAGGTCACTGGGGGTGTGTGACTACCGGTCACCTGGAAACTCAGAAAAAGCCTGCAGAGGCTTCAGTGGTGCTGCAGAGGTAGCCTGCAGAGGTAGCCTGCGGCCCCTTCCTATTACAGCTCCACTCTCTTTCCTGTCTCTAATGATATAGGCTGCTCTCTCTGCTTCCTGTCTGCCACGAGGTGAAAACCTCCTCCTACAAACACTCCCACCACCATGATGTTCTGTCCCAGTGGATGGGGCTCAGCAACCATGGACTGAACCTTCTAAAACCGTGAGTCAAAATAAATCTTTTGTCCATTGAGTGGCTTTTCTCAAGTGTTTGGTCATAGCAACGAGAAAGCTAGCTAACGTAATATTGCAGTAAACGTGGTGACTGAGGCAGCCCAGCGCTGCCTTCACTGAACTCACATTCCAAAAGGGAGGAAGTCACATCTTCACACACAGCCCAGAGTTGTAAGGGCTGGGATGGGAGAAGCTTGGGCTAGAAGGATTGAGAACTGATGAGGAAGATCATGGTGGTCAGGGCTATGACGGGGAGAGCACAGGACAAAATAATAAGGGCTGTGATGACAAAGTATAGGCCAAAATTGTCCCAAGATAGGACAGAAAAATGGGAAATTAAGGAGACAGGGAAAGGGAAACAAATCTGTCACTTCCAAGATCTGGTTTACATTTTTCTCCAATGGAGAGTCAAGAGTTTCAATATAACTGATAAAAATCAAAACTGCATTGAAGATTGCTTGCATAGAGATGGTACTTGTTCCGGAAGATATCTCAAACAAGAGCATTAAAACAGCAAATAAACCACGCTTAAGACCAAAGCATAGCTGGGTGTGATGGCTCAGGCCTGTCGTCCC
The DNA here is from genome assembly GCA_007922755.1 of Pedetes capensis. Taxonomy (NCBI): domain Eukaryota; kingdom Metazoa; phylum Chordata; class Mammalia; order Rodentia; family Pedetidae; genus Pedetes; species Pedetes capensis. The sequence continues at coordinate 239,108 of VMDO01000773.1, read as the reverse complement.
AGCGACTTGGGAAGCTGAGGCAGGAGGATCGCAGGTTCAAGGCCAGAGGCAGCCTGCATAACTTATCAAGACCCTGTCTCAAAATAAAAAAGTTAAAAATGGTCTGGGGTGCAAGTCCAGTGGTAGAGCACTCGCAAAGTATGTGTGAGGCCCTGGGTTCAACACCTAGTACCACACACACAAAACAGACCAACATATATGACTTTAACCTTACTATCACTCCTCCCTCATCATTAAACCTGAATAATCTATCTCATAACCACCTTAGAATTTCACTTACCAAAGGAATTATTTTTAAGAGAACAGAAACAAATAAGACAGCTAATTTTTTTACTTAATTTTTAAAACTTTGCTTAATCATTGAAACTGGTTGTAAATTACATCCTTTGGGCAATATAACTTTCTTCTTCTTCTTCTTCTTCTTCTTCTTCTTCTTATTATTATTATTATTATTATTATTATTAATTATTTGCAGTACTAGGGGTTTGAAGTAAGGGCCCGACACATACTTTGCAAGTGCTTTACCACTGGGATGCACCCCTAGCCCATTTTTTATTTTTTATCTTGAGACAGTCTCTCGAAGTTATGCAGGCTGCCTCTGACCTTGAACCTGTGCTCTTCCTGCCTCTGCCTCCCGAGTCACTGAGATTACCGGTGTGTGCCACCGTGCCCGGTAGACAATATAACTTTAAAAACCTTAAAACTTTAAAAGCTCACACAAAATCATATACATAGCTATTGTTAGGACACTTAGGTGCAACTCTCTCTCTCTCTCTCTTTCTTTTCTTTTTTTTTTTTTTTTTTTTTTTTTTTTTTTTTTTTTTTTTTTTTTTTTTTTTTTTTTTTTTTTTTTTTTTTTTTTTTTTGTGGTCCTGAGGGTTGAACCCAGAGCCTTAAGCTTGCATGCTTTGCAAGTGCTGGACCACTGGTAACTCTCATGAGAAGCCTGCACCCACCTCTTGGGCGTGTAGTAACTTACCTTTCTTAATAAATCCCAACTGTCATTGCTGATGACATGCTCTGAAATTCTCTTCTGCAGCATAAGTCAAGAGCTTGGCTTCACCTGTGCGGAGGTCTCTGATGGGGTATTCTTCATGGTGGCATCAGGCTGTTTGCTGCAGCCACTGACGGTCCACACTCTGGTGGTGGAAGCAGAGAGGCGTGGGACCCCATAGGCAGAGTCCAATCCATCCGCTCTATCCTGAGCCTGCCTTTCTGGGACAGGGACCATATGCACAAATGAGGCAGGTGGGCAAAGGAATTCCTTATGCCCGAACCTTCATGCCATAGCCCGTGCAGCCTAGAGGTCCCTGAGTGCTGGATTGTGCCGTGTGGGCCTCTACATGCTGGAGCCTCTCCTTAACTCCAGGAAGGACATCCTGGTAGGATGGTTGTTTGGGGGACTGCTTAATTGCTGCATTTGCTTAATTGCAACACCTGGGGAAGAGGACAGACACAGCAAAAACTGGAGAAAGAATGAGGTTAAACTGCCTGAGAGCTGAGGAGGCCTTGGGGGAGGGAGACTGCTCCTAGTCATGCACAATGTGAAGCACACAGAATCTGCCTGGGTATACGGAGACACACGGGGGACACACCTGTACTCACACAGGCTCGTCGTGTACTCTGAGGCTCCCTGGTACAGAAGCAGGCATAAGGAATTGTGGTCAGTTGCAGGGCACACATGGGCACATGCCTAGACATGCCTCTGAAACACTGCCTTGCACCAGGCACATGAGAGGTCACGTGTGTAGGAGCAACAGGCCACACACAGACTCTCCCTTGCACACACACACCTTACACAAGGCTCACATCAAGCACCCCCAAGGGATGGGCGTGTACACACACACATCCCAGGGCATGGGCATGCATACGTGGGCACTCAAGCCAACGGAATCAGGCAATCTGCCAAAAGAGCATCACTTTAAAAGGAGATTTAGGTCCCTTCCACATCCGGGGTTGTCAAAGCAAGGAGGATGGAGGGGGTGTCCTCTTAATCTTCAGCTAGCACTCACCACCTGAAGCCAGCGGAGTTCACTGACATTAGCTCAGCTTTGTAATTAGCACATGGATCGGTCTGAGGACTAAGATACTCACTCTACAGATCAGGCCTGAAGGTGCGTCTCCACAGGACGGGGTTAAAAGAGAGGGGCAGGAAGATGAGCACTCCCCACGCCCACACCAGCCATCTCAAATCAGAATAAGGGCTCCAGGTAAACACCACCATCTGCAGGGCAACCACCAAAACCCTGCGCGTGAGGTTCTGCTTAACAATGGTGGAAGACAAAATGCAACTGTCAGGGTCTGCTTTCATGATTTCCAGCCGCTGACATGGAAGAAGCCTTCTATAAGTGCATGGAGAGAAGGTTTCATTTGTGCAAAAAATGGAGGGAAATATACCAATAGCCTTTTCACTAGTGAGCACAGCGTTTTTGGGCCACTGTACAGACCTGCCATATGAAAGCCTCAGTGTGATGGTTGGGGATCAGAACCTCATTTCATAGACTGATGGTTGCTCAAGCTTTATGGATATCAGGAACCCAGAAGGGAAGGGTGAGTGTATTAGTGTAATGCCAGCTGCTGTAACAAATTACCCCCTGGATTTCAGCAACTTCACACAATATTCGATTTCTCACTCACAGGTGTCCCAGTTGGTTGGCAGCTGTCCTCTGCCTGTTGATTCACATGCCAGACTTCTTAATATTGTGACTCCATTATTTTTGGGGGGCTCAGAATTATCAGCTTTTGCTTGGCAAATAGGATGGAGAAGAGTCTTTAAAAAAACTTGTCCAGAAGTGAACTATAGACTGCCCTTCTGCCTGTATTTTATTAGAGACAACTAACCATATAGTCATCTGGGATACAAGAGGGGCTAAGAATATATTCCCAGGCAGGGCAGCTTCCTCTTAGCCACAGCTATACGAAGGGACTATGGAATTTTATGGTCCTAGCATTAGACACAACCAGATCTGTAACCTCAGGGGGCTGTGGAATCTCCTTCCACCCACCACATCACATCCTGATCCAGGGAGAAGTTCCCAGCCCCACCCTGACCACCCATCCACCTCCCTGCTGCACTGCCTTTGGAACAGGTGGCCACAAACTTGACCCCTTTGAAGGCAAAGTGAGCCTGGCTTAATTTGGTAAATCTTTATAGGTCGGTGCAGAAGGATGATGGTGAGTATTCAATGCTCTTCTCCCACACATTTACTGAGCTCTTACTGTGTGCCAGGCCCAACGCTGAGAACATGCCCTTGGATACATACAGTCCTTGCTCTGGATTATGTTTCTCCTCATAAGACAGAAAAATCTGGGGCTTAGCTCAGTTGTTAGAGTACTTACTCTGCATGCTTTAAGGCCCTCAGTTCATTCTCCAGCACCACAAAAACCCAAAAGCCCACTCCCGAAACAATCAGCCATTGAAAATCCCAGGAATAGCAGAGAAGCACTGACATAGTGTTGGGTATGGCATAGTGTTGGGGAGTGTTTTGTTCTATTGTACATAGGGTTGCTATGAGTTGAATCTAACTCTATAGCACCTAATGACAACAACAAATAAGGCAGAAAGAGAACAGGTAATTTCTGAACCTGTGGTTGTCACTGTGATATTCCATTAGGAAGAAGATGGGGGTGAACACAGAGACAAGGAAATTACCAAATCTGCCTATTGATGATGGTGATAAGGGATTTAGGGAGGGAAAACGGAAATAATATGGCCCTGTGTAGCCATCTGCTTCCCAGGCACCTTTTGAGACTTGAATATCAACGTGAGCTTCTTCTGAGACAAGGTGGTTAGTACTTGATCTGGTGGCCAGCACTTCCTTGATAGATAATACCATTTGCAAACAGCAAGATTGCTAGTTAATAATAGCCTTTTACCAATTCCTTTTCTATAGCTAGTCTCACCTTTACAAGTGACCAGGTCTGTGACAAGTCACTCACTTGAAATATGAAGAAAACAGGCACCTCCATGTCTGGGCTAGGCAGGGGAATTCTCAATTGAAGCAGGACCTCTCCTGCAATCAAAAGAACAATCTGATTTGCAACCTTAGGAGGCCAGCCTAAGCCAAAGAGCGAGAGGAATCTGATATACCTAAATACAAGGTCAAAAAGAGGAGAACAATAGCTGTCCCTTTAATGATATACGTAGTTAAAGACTCTAAAAGTTCCACTGCTTGACGCCAGGTCCACAGAACCTGCGGAGTCCTGAGTGTCCAGTCCGCAACATGCATTCATGCACACAAGTGTCAAGTCGCTAGCAATTCTCAGCCATGGCTACAGTTCTCAGCAATGTCTAGAGCAACCCGCAGAAGTCAGCAGTGGCCTGCAGATGTCCACAGTTCTACACAGAAGTTTGGAGTCGCCTATAGCCTCATTGCTAGACTCATACACTTTCTGACCTTTGGCACAGAAATGCAGTTGGAACTGTTCCACGGATCTTCACTGCGGGACCTGCCTTCTTTCTGATGTCTGTGTCAGAAGGTATAACATTCTCTCTGTCTTTTCCATCTCCTCTCTTCCTTACAGGAGTCTATATCCCTAGCCTACTTTCCCCAGGACTTCTTTTCTGATTGTAATAAATATCCTTGAAATTTCCCTTGCATCCGTTTATAAATTCTTTCCTTAGCCAGACCAGGGACCCGCAGAGGCACCTCTACTGCTGTCCAGTAACAATGGTGATGGTGGTGGTGGTGGCAGGTTTTAGGGAAGGGATAAGGAAAACACTGAAGAGGTGTGTCACTTGGGCCAAAAGTGAATAGGCCTGTACAGACAAGAACAACACACAACCCTAACCCTTGAAACACAACCCTAACCCTCGCCCTTAGCCTTAACCATAATCCTAACCCTATCCATAACCGGAGACACTGTACACAGATATTGGTGTTGAATTCAAATTTCTGTGGATCCCTAACTTTAACACACCCTGTTGCACAGATCCCTTTCCTGATTACAATCTTAACACTAACACGAAACATAACCCTAACCCTATCTGAAACCCTAAACCTAAACCTAACCCTAACCCTTGCAGAAACCCTAACCCTTACCCTAACCCTAACCCTAGCCGAAACCCTAACCCTAACACTAATCCTAACCCTAACCCTAACACAAACACTAACCCTCTCTGAGACACTGCACTCAGGCACTGTACTTGTATTCAAATTTGTATGGTGCCCTAAATTAAACCCTCCCAGTTGCACATAACCCATCCCTGAGCACTACCCTAGCAATGCAAGAAACATAAAGAGAATATTCGCCCTCACCTTAACCCTAACCCTAACGGTAACCCTAACATGAAACATTGTACTCAGACATTGCAGTTGAATTCAAATTTGTATGGTGCCCTAAATTTAACACTCCATGTTACAGATTCCTGTGCAAATCAGAATATTACTGACTCTAGTTCCTGACACAAACCACTACTGATTTGAGGGCTAACCAGAAATCTGATCCCTGTGAACAGAAACCTGTGCTGCTTCATGTTCTAACTATAAACCTATGTCAATTGTAAACTGTCCCAGAACAGGGCTAAATCACTAATCGAGAAAGGAACAGTCACTGATAATCACCAACTCAGAGGTTCACAGATAAAATGGCCATCTTAAATTGATTCATGTGCTAATTAGAACCTCAAGATAATTTAAAAGTGTGGTAAGACAGGCAAAGTAAAAAATAGAACAAATTTTTAAAAGACCCAGAGCCTGGGCTCAAATCCCAGCTCTGCCATGGACAGCTTTACTACTTTCTCCGGGCCTCAGCTTCACTCCTATAAAGGGTTTTGATAATACCTCAAATGGCTGTTGAGAGGATTAAATAAACTAATACATGTAAAGCTCTGGGAGAACTGCTTGGCACATGAAAGGCGCTTATGCTGTAGGCACTAGCTGTTAACAGCCATACCATGCAGCCAACAGTTACTGTCCTGATTTCATTTGATCCTCATTACCGGGCCCTCCTCCAATTTCACTACTACCACCCTTTTTTGGGCCAGGTCTGACAGCCTCACCCTCTGGAATGGCTCCCCAGAGGTTCTAGGGCGCCCCTCAGCGTTCCCAGTAACACCCCCTGCACTACTCCCTTGGCCACGTCTCGCACACCCAGGCATAACCGCTCAGCTGCCACCAGGGGGCAGCAACACACCGCTCAGTGGCTGTGCGCGCGGCACATTGTGGGGCACGTAGTCTTGCGGGTGGGTTGAACAGTGGCTCCAGCCTGGCAAGAAGACTGCATTTCCTAGAAGGCCAAGCGACACCCCCGCCTCACCTTGCTCTGGTCTGGAGGCAGAGGCCTCGCCCCCTCAGTGAGCCCCTCCAGAGTGACGCTAAGGGATTTGGGGGAGGGATTGGGTTTGGCTCCCGGAGGAGGGCGGTGCTGCGCAGTCGCGGGAGGCCTGCCAAGTCCAGTGCACTTTAGCTGGTGGATGGAGACCCACGTTTTGGCCTAGGGGCTGCAGCTGCAAGAGCTCCGGATGGGGCAGTCCGAAGAGGCTGCGGCGTCCTTTATTCGAGCAAAAACGAAGCAATTACACTCCATACCTTCATGTGCCACAGAGACAGCTCAGCCTCCTCGCTCTCTTGCATCTAAACCGTCCCTTGTCAGCTCTAGATCCTGTTCGAAGCGCAAAAGATCCAGTTTCTTTTCCCATATTCTTTGCAGCCACTCCTCCCCGCTTTAAAACCTTATTATGGGAATGGTGAGCCTCACACAAAAATAGAATTATATAATGATTCTCCAAGTACCCATCACCCAGCTTCAATTATCAACATATGGCCGATCTTGTTTCATTTATTTCGCTTTCCCCCGAAATTAGTTAAAAGCAAATCCCAGACATTCTATGATTTCGTCCATAAATATGGATCTCTGAAATACTGAGTTCTTAACAAATTAGCAGTACCTCTTTATCACATCTCAAAACTAACGATATTTCCTTAATAGCATCTAATATTAGTCAGGCGTGGTGGTCCACTCCTGTAATCCCAGCACCTGCCGAGGCAGGAGGAGCATCACAAGTTGGAGGTCAGGCTGGGCTGCACAGGGAGATACTGTCTCAAAACGCAAAACCAGTGCGCACACACACAAAAATTAACATAAAAGTTGCCTCCAAATTTCTCTGATTATCTTATAAATTTCTTTTAACTCTTTACTAGTTCAAATTAGAATCCAAATGGTCTGTGCATTGCATTTGTTTGATATTTCTTTAAATTTTATATTCTATAACAGTCCCCCCTCCTCATTCATCTCACAGTCTGATTTGGCTGGTTGCGCCTGTTGGTGTCCTTTAACATGTTCTACTGTTCCCTGTATGTCTTGCAAACTGGTAGACTTAGAGGCTGGGCTAGATCCAGATTCAATTTTAGGATAAGTGTACTTTGGGGAGTGATGTTGAGTTCTTCCATCAGGAGAGACATAATGTCTGATTGTCTTCTTTCTTTTTAACTTTTTTATTAGCAAATTTTAATGTATAACTTAATGGATCTCATTATGGCATTTCCATACATGCATTTAATCGTACATTGCTCACGTTAACTTCCCCCTTACTCGCTCATGACCCTACTCTCCCAGTTGTTTGTCTTTTTGTGTACTATTAATCTCCACTGTTGGTCTTGACTCTCAGCCTGGTCCACCCATTATAAAACCACAGCCAAGCTCTAGGAAGGGAGTACCTGCATACTTTCCTTACATCCTTTTCCCTCTACTTCACAGCAATGAAACTTTATTGCTAAAGCTCCTCCTTGTCCCTCAGTTCAGGAGCAAGCCTTCATCCTCAAGTCATCTGTCTTGGCTTACCCAATATTGTAGCCATCCAGCTAGTGGCTTCTGAAGACTTGGCTACTCCTCATGAAGATGTGCTGCAAGAGTAAAATACACACTGGGAGCCAGGCACGTGGCACACACCTGGAAGCCCAGCAACTCAGAAGGCTGAGGCAGGAGGATGGTGAGTTTGAGGCTAGGGGCAACCTGTGCAACTTGAGATCCTATCTCAAAAAATATAAAAAAGGGCTCAGGGTGCAGCTCAGTGGTGGAGAACTTGCATAGCTCTTGAAAGCCCCTGGGTATAACTTCCAGTACTGCAATACCAAAACAAAACAAAACAAAAAAACCGCACTGGGCTTTCAAAGACTTAAGATGAAAAATAGAATGTAAAATGTCTCATTAATCATTTAAAAATATCGATACATGTTGAAACAATTGCATCTTGGAAATTTTAGTAATAAATATTAATGATTTATTAATTATTAATAAAATAATTAAAATCAAGTGAAATATGTTATTAAGATTGTGTTTACTTGTTTCTTTTACCTTTTTGCCATGGCTGCTAGAAACTTTGCTTGCAGCCGTGCCACTGAACCATTTGATCCTGTCAGATCTTGGAAGCTAAGGAGTATCAGGCCTGGTTAGTGCTAGGATGGGAGACGGCCTGGTAACACCAGGTGCTGTAGGTTTGGGAGCAGGACCTGGCAAATGACTCCCAAAAAATAATCAGCCATTGAAAACCCTATGAATAGCAGAGAAGCACTGTTTCACCTGTTGTACATAGGGTTGCTATGAGTCAGACATCAACTCAATGGCACCTCACAACAACAACTAGAAACTTTAAAATTACATGAAGCTCATTATATTTCCTTCCTTCCTTTCTTTCTTTCTTTCTTTCTTTCTTTTTTTTTTTTACTCTGGCCATGCTTATTTATTCAGAGTACCAGCAATTTCAGTTAAATGCTTTATTTTTCTTGCAAATCTGATGCTACACAGGGAATATACACATTTTTTATCATCACAATATCATCAATATCTCAGGCTAATAATATTATGAACACAAACTGCTGTTTGTTTGTTTGTTTTTTCAGTACTGGGGGTTGAACCCAGGGCCTTGCGCCTGCATGCTTTGCAAGTGCTGGATCACTGAGCTGCACCCTCAGCCCAGTTTTTCACTTTTTGAGACTATTGTGTACTAGTAGGGTCTCGCTAAGTTACTCAGACTGCCACTGGTCTCGAACTTGCAATCCTCCTGCCTCCGCCTCCCCGGCCGCTGGGATTACAGGCGTGCGCCCCAGCGCCTGGTGAACACAATTGTTTTATAATACAATGTAAAAAACCCGATGCTAATATTTATGGCAAACAAAAACAAAAGTAAATATTCAAAGGGAAACAAAAGTAAATATTGAAAGGATGTCTTGTTTCTAGAAGTAATTTTAGTTGGACTTTAAATGAAGATCATAAACTCTTCTTTCTTCTCTCTCTGTCTCTCTCGCTGTCTCTCTCTCTCTCTCTGTCTCTCTCTCCTTTCTTTATGTACTTGGGGGTGGAACCCAGGGCCACTGTACCCCAAGCCCATTTTTAATCTTTTCATTTGGAGATAGAGTCGCACTAATTTACCCACACAGGCTGCCTCTGGCCTCAACCTTGTAATCCTCAAGCCTTTGCCTCCCGAGTGGCTGGGATCACAGGTGGGCGCCATGATGGCCGGCTACATTTCTACCAGAAAGTGTTGTTCTAAGCCAGTAGTTTTGAAGTGAGCTCCCTGCACCAGCAGCATCAGCCTCATATGACAACTTGTTAGAAAAGTGCATCCTCCGTTGCCCCGGACCTACTGATCCAGCAGTTCTGGGGACAGAACCAAGCAGTCTTCATTTTCACAAGTCCTCCTGAGCATTTCTGTTTCAAAACGCCTTCCTGCTTTTGGAAGGATAGCACCCTGCCAAACCCAGCCAATTCTCTCACCTTCACTGTGATTGCCCATTCCAAGGACCACTGGTTCCCACCTGGCCCACCACACTGCCTTACAAACTGGCTTCCCTGCCTCTAACCTTGTCCTCCAGTTGGAGTCCTTACACCAGAGCGCGAGGAGTCTTTCAAAAAAACATAAATCAAAGCCAACCATTTCCCTGCGTGAAATCTGCCAAAGGCTTCCCATTGTGCTTGGTCTGCAATCCAGACTCCTCCCAGTGGGCCCCCTGGTCCACTGTCCTCCCTCCATCCCTCCAAGGCTCCTCTTTGCTCTTTTTGTCCTGGCTGTCCACACGCCCAGCCCTTTCGCACCTCGAGGCCTCAGTGATGGCCATTCTCTGTTCTAGGACCATGGTTCTCCCAGATCTTTGCAGGGCTGGCTTCCTGTTGTCTTTCAGGTCCCAGAGCTGCCAAGGTGCCGCCAGCTAAATGTCCACTCCCTTGCACATGGGGTGTTGTTCACAGAACATCACTCTCGTGTCATTCTCTGCAGGGCAAGTGCCCCATGCCCTTCTTCACCTTCTTCACGTCTTTCTCTCCCTCACCGTGATGCATGCATACAAAGGCAGGCACTAGTCTCTCTTGGTTGCCACCAGATCCCCAGCTCCTCTTGCTGTCCCTGCATGTCGTAGGTGCCCAGTAAAGGTCTGCTCTTGCTACTCCTCCTTGGTCTTTTAGTGCCACCACCTTAGGTTTAGCTCAGTTGGTAGAGTGCTGTTCTGCACTCTCTGAGGCCCTGGGTTCGATTCCCAGTACTGCAAAAACAAGAGAAGGACCTGGTAGCTCTCTCCCCAAACAATCCTGAAACTATCACCCATTGAAAACCTTATGAATAGCAGAGAAGCACTGTCATAGTGCCAGGCAGGGCACAGTGTCAGGGAGTATTTCATTCTGTTGTACATCAGGTCACTGTAAGTTGGACCCAACTGGACAGCACCTAACAACAGTAACAACCTATTCTGAAGTCAGGACCATGGATATCAGAACATTTCCCGTCACAATCCTGGTTGTTGGCCTTTGCCACAATGGGATATCTGACCACACAGGCCCACCTTCCTACTTGAGCACAGTGAACCTGAGGCCCTGAATCAGTGAGGACCTGAGACGATAGAGAATCATTCCCATATTAAGACAGAGGGACATTAACACTTGGGGGTGGTTATGCAGGGGGTGGGGGGGAAGGAAAGATCCCTTGTAGCACCCCTTAGTTCTTATGTGGGCTCTCTGGCTGGATCAAGGAACCAAATTAATAGAAGGGTTGATTAACAAGAGAAAAGCAGCCGGTTGAGGTGGCACACGCCTGTCATCCCAGCAACTCGGGAGGCAGGGGCAGGAGGATCACAAGTTCAAGACCAGAAGCAGTCTGCATCACTTAGCGAGACCCTGTCTCAAAAAGTAAAAAAATGGGCTGGAGGCGGCAGCTTAGTGGTCCAGCACTTGCGAAGCATGCAAGCACGAGGCCCTGGGTTCAACTCCCAGTACTGCACAAACAAATAAACAAACAAACAAGAAACAAAACGAAACAAAACAAAAAAGGCAGAGAAAAGCATACAGGTTTAATGAAATTTACACGTCTGTTGGGACTGCCACAGGCCAGTGAAGTCTAAAGAAATTGACTAAAGCAGGATGCTTTTACGCTTTTTGGAGGATGAACAATAAGTCTTAAGGCAGTGACAAGACAAAGGGGGGCAGCGTAAGCTGGGAAGCTGTGGGATGCAAATATATGGAGACAATTTAGTGAAGCTGGGTTTCCCTGCAGGTCCCTGGTGTCTGGTTCCAAGCTGATAAAAGTAGCCACCGGTAAAGGAGGATTTACGTCCTGCCTTTAGGCAGACAGACAAAAAGGACAGGAAGTCCTTTTGCATTCTGTCTTTCAGTTCAACCCTGCTCAGGGTTTAGGGGGGAAAAACATTATGGTTTCCTCCAGTCCTGATGGGAGCCCGTGAAGCAATCGGAAATGAGTAGAAGCAGGAAATTGCTGTCACTCTAGGCTGGAGGAACAAAGAGGAGGTGATGCCACCAGAGGTCTGAGAGGAAGTCGCAGCAGATGGAAGCTTCTTTTCTGAGCGGAGGAGGTACGACTACAGGGGGAGAGGGGAGAATGTCCCTGGCCCCTGGTTCGGACCTCCTCTCCTTCCTGTACCTCCCATGGGCTGAGCTGCAGGTGAACCCAGGTCAATGAGAGACTGGAAATGGTAGCCTGGGATGCTGGCAGAAAGGGGAAGGTGAGGAGCAGACCTGGGGGCGAATAGAGCCCTGAGCAGCACACACAGTTTCCCAGTACGTGAAGGGCCCTGCCACACCTGTTGTCTCAAACCAGGACACACTCAGTGATTTGCATCTCATGCCTGGCCCCTTTGAGATTAGGGCTGAGTTTGCAACCCCAGTGTTCCTGTTGCCTACGGATTCATGGCAAATTATCCCTAAGCGAAGCAGCATAAATCATCACTTTATTTTTTTCCTCTGATTTTATTTAGGAGTTCAGGAAGGTTTCCGCAGGCTCCCCTCATTCTCTCTCCTTTTTTATTTATTTATTTTTATTTTTTTGCAGTACTGGGGGTTGAACCCAGGGCCCCGAGCTTGCATGCTCTGCAAGTGCTGGACCACTGAGCTGCACCCTCAGCCCATTTTTTTACTTTTTGAGACAGGGTCTCATTAAGTTACATAGATTGCCTCTGGTCTCAAACTTATGATCCTCCCGCTTCCGCCTTCCCAGCTGCTGGGATTATAGGCATGCGCCACCACGCCCGGCTGGTCTCTGTAATGGTTGAAGTCAGATGCTGGCTGGAACTGTGGTCATTTGAAAGTTTCACTGAGCTGAGGTCCAAGGGGGCTCATTCACTGGCAGGCAATGGTGCTGGCTGACATTTGAGAGTTCGGCTGGGTGATTGACCAGGGCAGCTACACATGCCCACTCTGGCGTAGAGAGCCCCCATGCCCGCTGGCACCTCCCAGAGCCAATGTTGCAAAAAGTCCAGGCAGATGGTGCGTGGCCTTTTCTGATACAGCCTCGGAAGTTCCACAGTGTCACTTCTGCTTCTGTCTGTTGAAACAGTCACAAGCTCACCCAAGATGAGGCTACACAGGTCCCACCTCTCTGCGTGAGGAAATGGAGGCCACATCTTGCTACAAAAAATATTCTTTGAGGTGCCAGGGTGAGTCCTTTTGTCTCCTGATGCCTGACATTGTCTTTCGATGGCCTTCTCCACGCTGGTGGCTTGGATGACCATCTGTGTGGGTCTATTCCCAACCTATCCCCTCTCTCAATGTGTAGATTGGCTACGAACTGGGCATTCGCCATACCTCTAGATGTTGCTTGTTGTTGTTGTTAGGTGCCATCGAGTCATATCCAACTCATAGTGACCCTGGGTACAACAGGTGAAACACTATTGTCAGTGCTTTTTGCTGTTCATAGGGTTTTCAATGGTGGATTGATTTTTGGAAGTGGGTTCCTGGGTCCTTCTCCCAAGCCTATAGAACCTGGTGTTCTCAGGTGGTCTCCCATCCAAATACTAACCAGGCCCCACCCTACTTAGCTTCCGAGATCTGACAGGATTGGATGCCACAGGGCTACAGCTGCAGGGAGATGTTGCTTAGACACCTCAAAATCAGAATGTTCTTACCTGGACCATGGTAATTCTGATATCAAGTTTTTGACCAGGCATCATCTTTCTCAAAAATGAAAACCAAATTTCTGCCAGGCACGGTGACACACACCTGTAATCCCAGCAACTCAGGTGGTAGAGGAAGGAGGATCTCAAGTTCAAGGCCAGAGGCAGGTTGTATGATTTAGTGAGATCCTGTCTCAAGATAAAAAATAAACAAGGGACTGAGGGTGCAACTCAGTGGTAAAGCACTTGCAAAATATTTGTGAGGCCCTGGGTTCAGCCCCTTAGGACCACACACAAAAGAAACAAAATCAGCTGGGCGTGGTCGCACACACCTGCAATCCCAGTGGCTCAGGAGACCAAGGCAGTAGTATTGCAAGTTCGAGACCAGAGGCAGTCTGTGTAATTTAGCAAGACCCTGTCTCGAAAAGTAAAAAAAAAAAAAAAAAAAAAAAAAAAGAGGGCTGAGGGTGCAGCTCAGTGATCCAGCATTTGCAGAGCATGCAAGTGTGAGTCCCTGGGTTCAGCCCCCAGTACCAAAAAAAAAAAAAAAAAGAAAGAAAGAAACAAAATCAAATATCTTTCTGTGGTATCCAGGGTCTCCATCACACCCTGCCCCCTACTATAGGGACCTGACTTTGGTTCCAGCCTCATCTCCTTGACTCAATCTCTGGTGATTTGCCAAGACTGAACCTCTAAGTGGTGTCTCATTGATGTATCTTATACACGCTCTTCCATTTTGTAGCGCTGTTGTAGTCCTTTTTAAAAACCAGTTGCTATGATTTGAATGTGGTTTGTCCCCCCAAAACTCACGTTAAAATATGATCACCCCAAGCCTGATGTGGCGCACACCTGTCATCCTAGGAACTTGTGAGGTAGGAGCAGGAGGATGGCAAGCTTGAGGCCAGAGGCTGCCTGTGCAACCTAGCAAGACCTTGTTTCAGAATAAAAAAATTAAAAAGGAGCTGGGGGTGGAGCACCCTGGGTTCAATCCCCCAGTCCTATTAAAAAAAAGAAAGAAGGAAAGAAAAAAGAAGAGCAATATGATTACCTTTGTGGCAGTGCTGGGCTATGGGGCTCTTAGGAGATGACAGGGTTATCAAGAGGGTCTAATGCTTTTCTCTGGGAGTGGGTTAGTTATCACAATGATGAATGGTTATAAAGTAAAGAGTCTCTTGTGTTTTGCCTCTTGCACATGTGCCTGCTTTCATTGCCCTTCGGCTTTTGTGCTCTGAGATGAAGCAGCTGAGACCCTCACCAGATGCCAGCACTCAGCCTTGGACTGCCCAGCCTTCAGAACCATGAGCCCAAAGAAACTTCCTTAATTTACTTGTCTCAGGTAATCCACTATAGACACCAAGGCCAGGCTAAGACACCAGGTCTGGGCTTTCGTCCTTTGTGAAAGCTTTCCCAGGCACCTCACTCTCCCGGGTTGGGAGGTAAACCTGCCTCAGTTCCCTGTAATGGCTTGGGCCCATCCGTTCAGTGTGTTTCTGAAGACTGTGTCTGTGTGGGCTACCATTGTGTCTGTTCCTGCCCAGCCGGTGTGAGTGGGCAGTAGCGAGCAGAGCAATGTGGTATGGAAGTTATTTATGCTGTGGCTCCCAAAGAACTAGGTGTTTCTATTGCTGCCTTCATATAATCCTCTCTCCTCCATTCCGCCTTGGAGATTTGACTTGCTTTAGCCAATGTCATGAGACAGAGGTCACCCTCAGCCAGTTCTGGCCTAAGCCTTGTGCCGGGCAGGTTTGTTTTTGTACGCTCAGGAGCCCCAAGCTCCCTGTTGGGGACACCACACAGAAAGGCCAACTGAAGAGGTCACATGGTGGAGAGCCCAGGAGCCCAGGAAAGAGCAAGGATTGATGTCACTGACATCTATCTGATGCCAGTTCAATGGTTCTAACTTCCTCAGACATTTAAGTACTGTGTATAACCGGATGTACCGCCGTGAAAGTGCAGAAGCCATCTTGGATATTGATATGGTTTGAATATGAGATGAGCCTCCAGATTCGTGTATTGGGGGCATGATTACCAGTGGATGGGCTTTTAGGAAGTGATTGGGTCCTGAGGATTCTGATCTAACCAACAGAGTGACTCCTTGAAGAGTTCATAATATGATGGCAGAGGGGGGGAGGTGATGAAACATGGGAGCTGGGGCCTCATTGGAGGAAGTAGGTCACTGGGGAATGTGCCGGAAAGGTGTATCTTGTGCCCTGCCCCTTCCTGTCTCTCTGCCTCCTGGCCTCCATGAGACAGTCAGTGTACTCCATTACACGATCCTGACGCCATGATGTTCTGCCTCACCACAAGCGCATCGTAATGGAGCAAGTGAACTATGGACTAAAACGTTTGATACTCTGAGCCAGAATACATAATTATTCCCTTTAAGTTGTTCTTCTCGGGAATTTGTCACAGGATGAAAGTACTAATAGGCACAATGTTCTAGGTTCAGCCGATATCATGTGGAACAGAAACAAGTCACCTCCACTGTATTCTATCCAGATTCTTGAAACATAAGACAGTGAAAATGGTGCAAAACAAAACAAAGGTAAAAACTAAATGCAACCATGGTAAACAACAAAAACAAAAACAAAAACACCCAGGTGTGTTGTTGCACACCTGTAATCCTAGCACTTGGGAGGCTGAGTCAGGAGGATCACAAGTTCAAGGCCAGCCTGGGCTACAAAATGAGTTCAAGGCCACCCTGAACTACATAGCAAGACTTTGTCTAATAAATAAATAAATAAATAAATAAATAAATAAAGTAAGAGCTGGGGATCCAGCTCAGCGGTGGAGTTCTTGCCTAGCTTATGCGAGATCCTGTGTCCTGGGAAAACAAAACAAAAAACATGGTTTCTGTTTTAAGCTGTTAGTTTGGGGATATTTCGTTATGTGGCCATAGGTATCTGCAATGGGGAGAGTGAACTGTTTCTTTTTTATCTGCAGGCCTCACAGCAGAAGGAGAAGAATATTGTTCCTAACATAAAAGTGCCCACTGCCCAGATCAGGAGTGACATATCATATTTATTCATTTATTTGGTCATTCATGCATGCATTCATTCACTCTTTCATTGGATGTTTATCAAGATCCTACCACTTGTAAAGCTCTAGGTACTGTGGACCCATAGATAACAAGACAGTAAAATCACACAGTTCATTCAGTCTGGGTGGCACACACATGCAGTCCCAGCAATCTGGGAGTGGAGGCAGGAAGGATCAATTGAGGGAAGGAGTTGAAAATCAGCCTGGTAAGATAGTGAAACGCTGTTACAAAAAAATAATCATGGAGCTCACATAATTTAGAGTGTGGTTTCAGTGTAAGAATAATCATCCTGCATAATATACTAGAATGGTTAGCTAAAGAGAGAGTGGAGAAAACAGGAATGGATTATAGAACAGAAGCATAATGTTACACCAGTTGGATTTATAGCTTAGCCATTTTGGAGAACAATATCAATTTGGAGCTTCATTTTACACAATAAATGAAAATAAATTCCAGATGGACTAGAGTAAAATGTGGAAAGAATATTGCACAATAAAAGGGTTGAAGATGAGATAAATATTTAATAACCTCTGCGTAGGGAGAGACTTTCTGTACTTCAAAGTGGGAGAATAAGCCACTCAGAAATAGATTGATGTTTGACTGTATAAAGAGCTGAAAATTCCAAAGCAGGTATGATCAAAATTAAAGTTAAGCAAATAAAGAGAAAAATAAAGAGAAAATAAAGAGAAAAATATTTGCAAGAAGGATGATAGAAATACAGATAAACATCCTAAATGAAATAAGAGTCTTAATAAATGAATGTGAAATTAACATGAAAAACTACTAAGCCCAGAGAATAATGGGAAAATAATTTGTTGTTGTTGTTAGGTACCGTCGAGTCGGTATCCGACTCATAGCAACCCTCTGTACAACAGGGGAAACACTGTTGTCAGTGCTTCTCTGCTGTTCATAGGGTTTTCAATGGCAGATTAATTTTTGGGAGGGGATTGCCAGGTCCTTCTCCCAAGGGGAAAATAATAGGTAAAGATAATTCACAAAAGAAACAGAATTAGCTGAAAAAAGAAAAACTCAAAGCCAAGTTCACCCCCACTAATATTTGAATAATTTGCTGCTTGGAACACTGAGACATTCTTTTTTGCCTATCTATCAGCAAAGGAGTTGGAAATATGGTCCTCCACAGTCAAGGACAACTCTGGGATCTAAGTCCCCACCCTCCATGGTTGGGATGGGAATGGGAATAACCTTTTGGGAGAAGTACTGAGCAGCCTGGCTACAAGGGCTAAAATGTGCATATCTGTTGACTCGCCATTTTTATTTCTAGGAATCTAGTCTCTGGAAATAATCCAGCAAACAGGAAAAGACTTTACTACAAGGATTTTCATTACTCCATTGTTTAACAACAGCAAAAAAATAAAAATTAAAAAAAAGACCAAAACTGAATTAATAATATTGTGCATCTTTCCAGTATTTGACAAAGACTCATGCGATGTTAATAAGTACCTAAAGATAAAAGTGCTCTTTGCTAAATGAAATATGGGGAAAGCTGGTTTTAATGAAGTTAGATGGGCTGCGTGTTGCAGGAATTTTCATTTGCAAGCTGGAGTCCGTGACAAATGCATAAGCAAGGCATTCCTGGGCATTCATGCCTGAATTTATCAGGTCAGGAAGACTGTGTCAGTTAGCTATTATGGGCAAGTGCCACACCATTCCTTTCTGCCTCATTCTTTCGGCCAAATCAGGTCCCAAGACTTACTTAGATTCAAAGAAAATAGATTCCAACCTTTAACGGGAATTGCTCTGGGCATGGGGAGGGGGGTGGGAAAATGGAGTCATTTTTGCTCAGGCTACCAGAGCCCTTTCTTCACGGAGTGTATCAGGTTAAGGGAGGCTCATGCAACACATACGCTCACATGCCATTGGCCAGAAGTCAGTCACGTGTCCACAGGGGATTGACAGGCAAGATGGGAAGTGTAGTCCAGTTGTGTGTGAAGGAGCAGAAGGGAGGAATTTCCATGAGCAGTTAGCCAGTCCCTGCCACTCAGTTTGGGAGCTGCTATCTCTGAGAATAGACGAGGATAATGCTGTTTATGTATTAGTTTTCTTGTTTATTGCCTACCTCTCTCCACTAGAATGTGACCTCCATGAGGGAAGTTTTGTTTACCATTATATCTCCGTTACCCATCACTGGGCCTGGACATAATGAGCACTCAACAAATATGTGTTGAATGAGTGAATGAGTAAATTATGAAATCAGTAACTTTCAGAGAATAGACAACTGTGACCCCCACAAGACTGGAAATTGCCTCCTTTCTTTCTTTCTTTCTTTCTTTCTTTCTTTCTTTCTTTCTTTCTCTCTTCCTTTTCTTTCTTTCTCCTCCTCCTCCTCCTCCTTCTTTGTCTCCTCCTCCTCCTCCTTCTTCTTCCTCTTCTTCTTTCTCCTCTCCTCCTCCTCCCTCTTCCTCTTCCTCTTCCTCTCCTTCTCCTTCTCCTTCTCCTTCTTCCCCTTTTCCTCCTCCTCCTTCTTCTTCTCTCTCTCCCCTTTCTTTTTTGAGCCAGGGTTTTGCTGTGTAGGCTGTCCTGAAACACTCTATGTAGACCAGGCTGGCTTTAAATTTGTGTGGATCCTTCTGCCTCAGCCTCCCAAATGCTGGGATTACAGATGTGTGCCACCATGCCCAATTAAGACTGGAATTTCTAAAGAAGTTTAGACAAGAGAAGTTGCTAGTTTATAATGTGTACTGTGAGGATTTGAGTAGGTAGGGTATGAACTCAGAAACAGAACTCAATATAACAATGGTTTAAACAAAGTAAACTTTATTTCTCTTTTACAAATACACTTGTTCCCATGATTTTGCTTTCTACAGTTTCGGTTACCGAAAATATTAAATGGAAAACTCCAGAGTCAAAGAATTCACAAGTTATACATTACTTGTTCTTCTGAGGAGCAGGATGAAATCTCACACTGTCCCACTTTCTCCCATGGAAGATGTAAATCATCCTTTTGTCTATTGTATCCACTCTATATACACTACCTGCCTTTTAGTTACTTAGTAGCCATGTCAGTTAGATCAACTCTCACCCGTTTGCAATGCTTTTGAGAGAGGGAAACCTCATTTACATAACATTAGATACAATATAGTGTTAAAATGGTTCCATTTTATTATTAGTCATTCATCTCTTAGTGCATAATTTATAAATTAAACTTTATCATAGGTGTATATGAGTAGGAAAAAACATCGTGTATAGACAGTTCAATACTATCCCAGGTTTCAGGGGTCCACTGGGATCTTGGGATGTATCTTCCGAAGAAAAGGAGGGATGACTGTAGATCACACATACACAGCCCCAGCCTCCTATGGAGGTCCCGTATGTTCAGCGATCCGGGCTGTTTCTTCCTATGATCCTTCCCTACCCATGGGAGTTCCCTGGTCTGTGTGGTTCCGGATGGCTCCCATCATGTCCACATTCCAGGCACAGGGAAGAGGAAAAAGAAAAGAGACTTATGCCACAGATCTTTGTAAACACAAATGAACTGAGAAATGAAATCTTAGCTTTAATTTATTCTGGCCTCGCAACTGCAAAGGTTATCTCTGGCTACTTTCCAGGACAAAGAGCTAATGTATAACAGGGAGTTCAGGTCTCGGGTGAGCAATCAAAGGGAACATAGCTGCTCATTCCAGATTAATACAGTTTGTCTGCAAAAAATAGGCAGTTTGCATATTTGCATATAAGGTATGTTTAGAACCTATAAAAACATGCTCAGAAAGAGGTTAAGGGTCTTGAAAGGGTGAGAAAGAAGGATTGAAAACTCAAGGCCAGCTTGAGCTACATACAGAGACCTTGTATCAAAAGGCTAAAACAAACAAACAAACAAACAAATAAACAAAGGAGAAATATAGCAAAACACGAATAGACATTATCACTGTACAATAGCTATTTTTTCTTTCTTTTGTGTTTTTCTGTATTTTTCAAATGTTTTATATTTAGCAAGCATTATTAGATCATTTAAACTTTATTCATTGGGACATACAGCAAAAAGAAAAAGTAAATGCACAGCATAATGAATCAGTGGGTAAATACTCAGGCATCTACCTCCACATGAACAAAGAGGTCATCAATGTATTCTAGAAAATTCTTGTTTTGTCCCCATGTATTCACAAGGCCTGCTCTCCCCAACAGGGGTCTGTTATTTAGGTCCTGATGGAATTCTCCTTGCTTTCTTTAATCATTTTGCTACCTAACTATGCTTCCTAAATGCTATAGTGTTATTTGGGCATTTTTTTTTTTGGCAGTACTTGGGGGTTCAACCCAGTGCCTCACACATATTTTACAAGTGCTCTACCACTGGGTTCCACCCCAATACCATTTTTTATTTTTTATCTTGAGACACAGTCTTACTAAGTTACACAGGCTGCCTCTGGCCTCGAACTTGTGAACCTCCTGCCTCAGCCTCCCAAGTAGCTGGGATGACAGGCAGGCCTCATTGCCCCTGGCTGTTTTTTTATTTTTTGAGACAAGGTCTTGCTTTGTAGTCTAGATTGGACTTCAACTCAGAAATCCTCAACAGCTCAGCCTCCGAAGTGCTGGGATTACTGGTGTATGCCACCATGCTTCGCTTAATTTGGACTGTGTAAATATTTTGTTTATTTTTGGTACTAAGTGTCACAGCCGGGGCCTTGTGCTAAGCAAGTGCTCTATAACTGAGCTACACCACCTGCTCTAAACTTTATATAAATACGAACCAAATTGTATGTACTTTCACATATGGCTTTTTTCTTCTTTCATTCAACATTATCTCTGTGAGATAAATCCACGCGGTGATAAATAGATCGAGGATATTTATTCTCATTATTACACAGTATTCTGCCGTATGGATAGGCCACAATGTGTGTGTCCATTTTCCTATGATGGTCATTTGAGTTGGACGTCAGGAGGCTTGGATCATTGTTCATGGCAACTATCTCTAGGTTGTTATTGTTAGGTGTGGTTTATTCAGGCCTGACCTATAGTAATCCTATGTAAAATAGTGAGGCTGGGATTTAGCTCAGTTGGTAGAGCACCGCTCTGCGGTCTCTGAGGTCCCGTGTTTGATTCCCAGCACCGCAAAGATGGGAGAAGGATGTGGCAATCCACTCCTGAGGCAATCCTGAAATAGTCAGCCATTGAACACCCTATGACGGTTGCTATGAGTCGGACCTGACTCGACAGCACCTAACATCAACAACAACAACAATGTAAAACAGGAGGAACACTCCCCAACACTGTGCCATGCCAGGCACTATTTTCAGTGCTTCTCTGGTATTCACAGGGTTTTCGATGGTTGATTATTTGGGGAGTGGGCTGCCAGGTCCTTCTCCCAAGCCTATAGCACCCAGTATTCCCAGGTGATCTCCCGTCCAAGGACTAAGCAGGCCCAACCCTGCTTTGCTCCCAAGATCTGATGGAATCAGATGCCAGGGTGATATGGCTGCAGGTTCTATCTAGGTTACAAGGGCAAAAAATTGAGTCACCCAGAAAGATAATAGCAAACTATTTCCCAAATTACCCAAACCACAGTGCTACTTCAGCAGTGGATGAGATTTTCTGTTGCTCCCAGTCTTCACCATATCTAGTTTTGTTTGCAGTTTTGTTATTCATCGTGGGCGGAATGGAAGGTGCAAAGCGGTTTTGGATAGCACTGATGTTGAGGATCTTTTATACCTTTACTGCCATTTGGATTTCCTCTTTTGTAGAGTGCCTGCTTGAGAGTTTGCTCATTTTTCTTTTCTTTTTTTTCTTTTTCTTTTGTTGGTTGTTAGGAAGGAGCTCATTATATATGCAAGACCCAGATCCTTTAACCGTATTATGTACTACAGATACCTTCTCCTTCTCTGTACCATTGCACAAAAGTAAAGAAAACAGGCCAGTCGCGGTCATACATCACTTTAATTCCAGCACTGGGGAGGCAGAGGCAGGAGGATCACAAGTTCAAGGCCAGAGGCAGCCTGTGCAACTTGCACTCAGGACCTCACACATGCTAGGCACGTGCTCTACCACTGAGCTGCATCCTCCACCCCTTTTTTATTTTTCATTTTGAATGTGCATGTTGCCCCTGGCTCTAAACTCATGTTCTTCCTACCTCAGCCTTCTGAGTTGCTAAGATTACAGGAATGTGACATGGCACTCTATTTTTTTGCCTTTCACATCTGGGTCCATGATCTACCCAGAGCTGATTTTTGTGTTTGGTGTGAGGTAGGAATCTAATGTCATGTTTGTTCAGTTGGATGGCAAACCAGCTTAGCTTGTTTACTGAAAAAACCATCTTTCCTCCAACCCCAGTACTTTACAGTCAAACCTCTATTGCAAATCAAGGGAGCACATATACATGAGGCTATTTCTAGACTCTGTTCAAGTGCACCAGTGTCTGTGTTAATCCCCTTAGCTTTATAATAAGCCTTGCTATCAGGTGGTGTGAAACCTCTAACCTTGGTCTTAAGATCGTCTTTGTTATGCTTGACTCTTTATATTTCTGTATAAAATTTAGAATTCAGAGTCAGGGATATGGTTCAGTGGTAGAGCACTTGCCTAGCATGTATGATACTTTGGGTGGAATCCCTAGCACTGCAAAACAAACAAACAGAAAAACACATAAATAATAAAATAAACACTATGCAAATTCCAAAGGGAGGAAAACTGTTTTAACTTGAATTATGCATAGATTGAATACACAAGTAAATTCAGAGGGAAACTATTTATGATCATATAAATGGTTATTTTTCTTGTATACAGCAATAAAATTGTGTTTTGTATGTTGATTTTATATCCAGCAACCTAGCTAATTTATGTGAGGAATTCTGATAAATTAGTCTATAGAGTGTTATAAATTTTATAACCAAAATCCTATCATTTCTTAATAATGATGATAATAACTTTTGCTTTCCAGCTTTACTAAATGTTCAGGTCTCCAGGACAAAATGAACAGAAATGGTGACCACCGGCATCTTTCTCTCACTCCAAATCTCAGAAGGTAATGGTTCAGAATTAACCCATGAGATACTTTGATACTTAACCATAAATGATGTAAGCTACAGGTTTTTGTGGTGTAATTGATCAAATTAAAAAGTTCACTTCTAGCTGGACATGGTGGTATACACACACACACACACACACACACACACACACACACACACACAGGCCCAGCACTTGGGAATCTGAAGCAGGAGGATCATGAGTTCAAGGCCAGCCTGGGTCACATAGTGAGGTGGCTGGTGATGTGGCTCAGTAGTAAAGGGTGTGTTTAGCATACAAGAGGTGCTGGGTTCCATCTCTGTTGTTGTTGTTAGGTGCTGTTGAGTTGAATCTGACTCATAGTGACCTTATGTACAGTGGAATGAAACTCCCGGATTCTGTGCCAGGCACATGATCTTATTTATATTTAAGCCTATTTTTGCAGATACTGTGTCAATCCATCTGGTGGAGGGTTTTCCTTTTTTTCGTTGACCTGCCACTCTCCCAAACATGATGTCTTTCTCCAGGGATTGGTCTCTCCTGACAACATGTCCAAAATACGTTAAGACTTAGCCTAGCCATCCTTGCTTCCAAGGAGCACTCTGGTTGTACTTCTTCTAGGAGAGATTTGTTGGTTCTTTTGGTAGTCCATGGTATATTCGATAATTGTCTCCAGTACCATAATTCAAAAGCATCAATTCTTCTGTCACCCTTGTTCAATGTCCAGCTTTCACAACCATAAGATGTGGCTGAAAATACCGTGGCATGAGTCAGGCGCATCTTTGTCTTCAGTGCGACATCTTTACTTTTCAATACTCTAAAGAGATCTTTTGCCACAGCTTTTCCCAAAGCAATGAGTCTTTCTATTTCTAGCACCAAAATATGTGTGTGTGTGTGTGTGTGTGTATGTATATCCATCTATTCCTAGTTTGCTGAGAGTTTTAAACATGAGATGATGTTGAATTCCATCTGATGCTTTCTTATTTTTTTGCATTTGTTGAGGTAACCATGATTTCCCCTCTTAACATGATAATGTACTGGTTTACATTAATTGATTTTCTAATATTTAACCAACCTTGCATTCTTGCCATAACTCTAACTTGATTATGATCTATTCAAATATCATCTACACCCCATTCTTCTGAGGCTGCAGTAAAATGAGTTAGAAATTCTCTGTCATTTTTCCTATGTTTTATATTTCCCATATTTTTATCTCTACTGAGTTCTGGATAGTTTCTTTTGGCCAACCTTATTTGAGCTATGTCTAATGTCTGTTAAACATATGCATTGAATTTTTAATTTTAGTGATTATATGTTTCAGTTCTAGAATTGCTTTTTTTTTTTTAAGTACCAGGGATTGAACCCGCGTCCTTTGTCATGCTAGCCAAGCCCTCTACCACTGAGCTGCGTCCTCAGCCTTGCATTGTTTTGTGTTCCAATATGCTTTTTTACTTTTTATTTCTTCCAGTTTCCTGCCAAGATGTTCAGACTTGTGTTTTGTTCTCTTAAACACATGTTGTTGTTGTTGTTGTTAGTTGCTGTCGAGTCATGTCCGACTCTTGGGCACCCTCATAGGGTTTTCAATGGCTTATTGTTTCGGGATTGCCTTGGGAGTGGATTGCCAGATCCTTCTCCCATTTTTGCAGTGCTGGGAATCGAACCCAGGACCTCAGAGACTTCAGAGCAGCACTCTACCAACTGAGCTAAATCTCAGCTCCCTTAAACACATAGGTAGCTTAAGCTTATATCTGACAACTCCCATATCTAAGTGCTGGTGGATATTCTCATGTTTGTTGATTCTACTGTTTCTCATCCATGATGTCTCAGATTTGTGAGAAGAATCTGAAGAACCAAGATTGTAGAATGTTACTCCAGAGGCACACGCGCTTGCTTTTGGCAGCACACTATGAACCCAGGACAAGACCTGACTTGGCTTAAATTGTTTAGGAGGTGCAAAGGTAAGCTGTGAATTCACACGAGAGCTCCATGGCTTCCGGTTCACCTTTCCCTTGAAGGGGACAACTTTCAGATCTCATCTCAAAATGAAGAGCTGATTTCCAGGTGCTCCAAATCTGGGTGGGCCTGGGTTCTTACTTTTGTCCTAGTAAGGCCCACACTGTCTTTTGGATTGGAAAATACCTTCAGAACAAAGTGGGGGTGTTTGAGTTTGGGGCTCTGCTCTTGTTTTATTCTGGATGTGGGACAGTACTGCATTTCACACGTTCTGTAATTTTCCCCTGTGTAGTTCATTCTGCATTTTTAGTTGTTGTACGATGGAGGGTGGTTTCTAATTACTTAGAACACCATTGTTTTACACTGTTGGTAGGACTGTAAATTCATTCAACCACTTTGGAAATCAATATGGAGATACCTCAGAAAACTAAAAATAGAACTGCAATATGGCCCAGCTATACCACTCCTGGGAATATACCCAAAGGGAGACAAGACACCGTACCACAGAGACACCTGCATCTCCATATGCAGTACTCTTCACAATTGCAAGGATATGGAACCAACCAAGATGCCCATCAACAGAAGAATGGATAAAAAAATTGTGGTACACATACGCCATGGAATATTACTCAGCAATAAAGAAGAATGAAATAATGTTATTAGCAGCAAAATGGATGGAACTGGAGAATATCGTCTTAAGCAAAGGAACACAGCTTCAAAAAGAGAAATACCTTATGTTCTCATATGTGGGAGCTGAATCTTACTTAGAGGAAAAAAAAGACTATACGTAAGTAGATGTATAAAGCCTGCAGCCGTACCACTGTGGCATCCATTACTATGAGATCTCAGCAGCTAAACAGGGTCAGGCTTGGTTAGTACTTGGATGGGAGACTGCCTGGGGATACTGGGTGCTGTAGGCTTGGGAGAAGGACCTGGCAACCCACTCTCAAAAAAACAATCAGCCACCGAAAAACCCATGAATAGCAGAGAAACACTGACAACAGTGTTTCATCTTGTGTATGTAGGGTTGCTATGAGTTGCACACTGACTTGACAACACCTAACAACAAGAAAGGAAAATATAAGCACAGTAGAAAGAAGGAGGGAGGGGACTAGCAAACGGAAGTGAAAAGTTGTGGAAGGTGGGAAGGGGAGGGGAAACAATGTAAATGGATAAATGGGGAGAGGAGAATCTTAATGTAAAGGATGCAACTTCATGAGTACATGGGAAAAATAGGGGAATATGAGCCATAAATGCATATGAGTTTTACTACATATTAACCAAAAGTTTCCATACACTGTGTAAGTTGATGAAAGTGCAACCAAACGTGATGTAATAGTTGCACAATGGAAAAAGCAAATGCTGTACTACTCTGTACGCCACCAATATTTACCAGTAAAGGGGAAAAAAGAACACCACCATTGAAGAAAACACACATATGTATTATTTTTTTCTCCCACAGAATTGATTTTATTTAATTGTATGTTTTACCTTGTAAAGATCTAATCAAATAAAGAAAATAAAAATCTAAATAAATGTGTAAATGTAAATCCCACCTCCCCAAGATGTCACTGTTGACATTCTCATGACTATACCTTCATACTTTTCTATGCAGATGTACACAATTTTCTACATATGGTTTCATATAAATGACAGCAGGTTATATACAATGTTGTTTTTCCTATATTTCATTTACTTTCGTTCTTGTTCCTCTCTTGCACTTCCACATCTTCTACCCAGACCCAGGTCACCACTATTACCAGTTAGTAGCCTGAGATATATTCAAATTTCTGACTTTTGAATCCGATCTAAAAGATTTCTGACTTGTGAATCTGGTATTTTTTGGATGGGCTTGTGTCTTCTTGTTGTTGTTGTTAGGTGCCATTGAGTCAGTATCCTACTCATAGCGACCCTCATAGGGTTTTCAATGGCTGAGTGCTTCGGGATTGCCTTGGGAGTGGATTGCCAGGTCCTTCTCCCATTTTTGCGGTGCTGGGAATTGAACTCGGGGCCTCAGAGACTGCAGCGCAATGCTCTACCCACTGAGCTAAATCCCAGCCCTTGTGTCTTGTGGGTATTCATAAATCATTCCTTTTTTATTGCTGCTGGTGTATGGATCAATAGCTCACTCATTTTCGTGGTTGAATAGTATCCCATGGTATGGAGGTACCAGTCTGTCCATTCATCCACTGAAGAATATTTGAGTTCTTTCCAATTTGCAGCAATTATGAATAAAGCTACTATTCACGTACAGTTCTGTTTTTTAAAAAAATAAACTTGAGTTTTCACTTCTCTTGGGTAAATGCCTCTGAAGGGGGTTGTTGGGTCATATGGTAAGTATATATTTAACTCTATGAGGAACTACCAAAGTTTTTTTCCAAGTATGTAATGCAGAGATCTTGACAGAAAATCCTGGGTGGTGTTAGCACAGGAACTGTGGCATTTGTTCCCCATGGCAGCAGGAAGATCTGCGCAGCCCAAGACTGGCTTTCTGGCCCTCCTAGAGGTCAGTGCACTCCCTAATATCCTTGAACACATTTTCTTTTCTGTTTAAACTGGTTGAGGTGCTTGCTATTGCATGCAACTGAGAACCCTGATTAGCTGGGCGTGGTGCTGCATGCCTGTAATTCCAGCACTCAGGAGGCTGAGGTAGGAGGATCATGAATTCAAGGCCAGCCTCAGCTACATCCAGAGACCCTGTGGAAGCACCAGGGGAGGGGAGGGGAGGGAGAAGGAGAAGTAAAAGGAGAAGGAGAGGGTTCAAATGCAAATCATTTAGCTGGGTAGTTGTGGGGGGTGTAGGGAAGAGAGACAGAGAAGTGTGGACCAATGAAGGTGTGCTATCTATGGCAATGGGAGCTTCATCTTTCTGGGAGACACTATGGAACTATGTACCCTCGACTTGCCCCATCCAGAGCAAGGAAGGAGTTGGAGCCTTTATCCACCAACTCCCATTAGCTGTTGGTTGAGGGCTCCTCTCCGGAACAATAGTTCCCTGGTCCTTCCATACACCCTACCCTTGGGTGGAGTGACATCCAGTGTTAGAAAGGCCCCTTGAGCACAGAGCCGCTCTACAGACTGTGGGAAGCTGTGTTGTGTGTATAGAAATGGAGGATGCTGGGGGGATATGGGTAAATATCAACAGTGTCTCTCATGAACTTCTAGAGACTATTCCTCCCTCCCATCCATCTCAGTATTACTTGGACCTTATAATTTTCTTATAAACTTCCCTTCCCAACCCCCACCACAGTGATTAATTTGGGGCTAGGCAGATGATTCATGCTGAGCCAATCATGACCTTTCTCCATGGCCATGATTTCTTTTGTAAATCATGATACAAGCAGGAGTGAGCTATTGATGGTACAAGCTCTGTTGCCGAGCAGAGAGCGGCTGAAGTAAGGAAGAGCAAAGTCCATCCAAAGAGAAAAAGAGGCAAGCTGTGGAGAGGGAAACCTGGAGGCCCTCTGTCCTAAATAGGGTGACTTAAAACAAAGATTTATAAGATTCCATGATTCTATGGGCTGCTTTGGTGATTCTTCTTCTCCCCATGGTATTGACTGGGGTCTCTCAAGTGGATGCATTTGATGGTGGCTAGGATGGCATGGAAGATGCAAGATGACTTCTGTCACCTGTCTGGGGCTCTGGTGCTGGCTGTGTTTCTGGAGTTCCTTGGTGCTCCTTCACATGGCCTCTCTCTCCATATAGTATCTTATCCTCTAGGGGCTCTTCGTGTGGCCTCACTCTCCAGACAGGGAGTTTGGGCTTCCTCACAACATGGCAGCTGAGTTTCAAGGAGCAAAACCAAAAGTTGTACACATAGTCGTAAGGCCCACGCTCAGTACTGGCCCAGCATCATTTCTATTGCGTTCTTGGTCAAAGCAAGTCACAAGACCAGCTCAGATTCAAGGACAGGGAAAATAGACTACCTTCTAATGAGAAGGATGGCAGGTGCATATTAGGAGGGAGAAATTCTTGGTGACCATCTTGGGACACTATCTGCCACAAATGGCTTAAAGAAGATAGAAATTTTTCTGAGAGTCCTTCTGTCTTATTTCTCTTTCCTTCTATGATGTCACCCTCATCTGCTTGTTCCAAGATGACCCTTCATGTATTCAAGTTTCAGTAAGTGGGAAAACCAAAGGAGAGTAGACTACACCCTTCCACAAATGCTACAACCTAAAAATTGCCCACTTCACTTCCTACACTGCCCATCAACCAGAATGAAGTTATGTGGCTACTCTAAATGCAGATAAGGTTGGGAAACATTGTCTTCATGTTGTAGTCTAGTGGTCTTATGCCCTCCTGAAAATTCCATGGAAGCAGGAATAAG